>CAWUDS030004704.1:0-77403 GCA_963859935.3 Lathyrus sativus | reverse complement strand
AGTCTGCACGGAAACGATCATAACTGGAGTTCCGGAAACCTGTTTGAGGCGTTCTAAAATTCTCCGGAAAGCTGAGAGAGAGAGCTACGACTTTCGTGTTGGAGTCGAAGTCAGATTCGGAGCCCAAAATTCCAGAATTCCGTTTGAAGTTACTGCATTAGAATTTTATTTTAGTGTTGGGTCATGTATTGGGCCTGGGTTATGTTTTCGACCCAGTTGGTTATGACCCGAATTCGCTTTCTTTTTAAAGGAAAAATACTCGTGTTACTGTTCACCTAGTTACATTTTCACGAAAAATACATTCGGAGCTTTGAGATAAGCATGGAGAGCTAATTCCTTAGAGTCATTCTGCTGTAATCGCTGTTGCACCCTAAAATTTGCCCAACCTTTCTTCACTTGGTTTATGTTTCAATATCATTAGCATTTGCATATAGAGTCATGTGCATAGTCTAATCATCTGCATAGCATAAGCATAGCAAGTCATACAACAGGGGGACCAATCATTATTCTCATCTCTAGAAGCCTATCAAGAGGTTATTATCCCAATTCAATCTCATTCAAGTCATCAGGAAAGAATTTGAAAGCAAAGAGTTCAGCAGATCAAGCCTTGAGTCCATCTCCTAGCTGAGGGTATCTGAGGGTCAACAAGAGGGTTGTGAGCTGTGAGGTGAAGGCATGGAGAGTATCTAGACATTATGAGAGACTTAGAAAGTCATTTAAAGAAGGATACAAGTCATTGATGAGAGCACAAGAGCTATAGCTGAAGGCAGTCAACTAGGGTTTCATCTGGGTCAACCCTAGGTCAACCCTAGGTCAATTGACTGATTTAAGGGGCATTCAAGTCTAGTGGAGAGATGTGGGGTTCATAATTGGACATATAAAGAAGGATATGGAGATATGCCAAGAAGAATTCAAGAGAAATCAAGGAGAAGAGGAGCTTCTAAATTAGGGTTTCTGTGTAAAATCCCCTAGTTTAGGTCAAATTTCCAAGCAAGATAAGTCAAAATGCTAGCTTCAAATGGATCCTTGGCCAACATGAAACTTGTAGAGGATCTCAAGACCTTTAATTTGAGTGGTGGAAGACCTCAAGGAGATTTATAGAACTCAAGTTATGGTCCTTGCAAGTTACAGGTCATCTGAGGTATCTGAAATTTTGTCTGTGAAAGTGACTTGACTTCCAAGCTAGTTTTACCCCTCAAGGAGATTTCAAATGAATTTCTGGTCAACATAGGAATTGTTCCTCATTGTCTTATCTTTCTATAATGGTGTGGCATGCCTTCATATGATGTGTGGAACTCAACTTATGGTCTTGGCAAGCAAAGGGTATTTTGGTCATTTGTGAATTACAGGTCATTTTAACCTATGTCCAAAACTCATACAAGGAGGCCTCAAATGGAAAAACTTACAACATCAAACTTGCTCCAAATGACATTTTGAGTCTAGAAAGAAGGTCACAAATAGTTGTAAAAGCTCATAACATGAAGTTGCATGATTGGTCAAATTTGAACTAAAATGGCTTATAACTTAAATAAAGTCAAAGTGAAAAATGGTTTGAGAGATTTATAAATGCAAATGGGGACTTCCAATATATGATTTTGGGTCCAAAAGACATTTCAAAGACAATGGTTCAAGCACTTTTTTGAGTTTAGAAGGAAAAAGAAAAGTTATTTATGGTTACTTGCATTTGAAGAAACATAACCAAAATGGATTCAATTTGGAATGCAAGGGAAGTTGCAAGATGGTTCTAGAAGGTTCATTTGAGCATTATATATTCATGAAATCAGAATTGAGCAAGGGTTGAATCCTCATTTGTGCAAAAACTCCACCAAATTCTCTCATTTTTCTCTCATCCTCCAATTTGCAAATTCATTTCAATTCACCAATTTCTTCACCAATCATCACCAATTTTTGATTTCATCATACTGATTCATCATCATGCCATAGGATTCAGCCAAGAACATAGTGTAATTTGCTCAATTTCGTGTGCTTCCATCAACCATACACAATTTGCAATTTCATGTGAAGATCAAGATACAGTGCAAGATCCATCGAGATAGTGCATACAGAATCACTTGCTGCAAGAATAGATCCAGATTGAAGCATCCAAAGGCTTGGATTCACAAGATTCATCATCATCCACAAGAACTTGCTCAAGGTGCAAATTGCTCTAACTTGCTTAATTTAGTTAGAGTTACATAGTTTTATTAGTTTAGATGTGATCTAGGTTGTTAGTAGAACGATTAGGATGAGTTTGGTGCTGTTTAGTGATAATTGTTAACAGGTGCTCAAAACTTTTTAGACTTAGAACTTGTAGTAGAGTGCATTATAATGTTAGTTTGATAGATTAGAATAATCACCATTAGGCATAGAGTAGATTAGTACAGGTTTGAGTGAGAATCTTGATGATGCATACCAGAGTATTTTCATGGTGGCCAGAGCTTATTGCTATCGGGTTGAGAGTTATGTTGAGTTTCAAAACAAACTACCACCATAGTCTTGTAGAGGAAGAAAATTGGAGCGTTTTTCATGTTTATATCGTGTTGATCCATGGACTGTGGAGAGAGAACATAGAGCTTGAAGTGTATACGTGCATGTGTATCCATGGGGGAAACCCTAGCTTCATGAACACAAGGAGGAAGAAGAAGCAATCGTGGCTGTCCATTGCGTGTTAGACCATTGACCCAAGACCAAGATCGTGTGGCTCTCATTCGTACTGAAATTTGGAGGGAGAGATGTAGAAGCCAAAACGCACCGTTTCATTTAATGAAACGGGCGGGCTTAGTGCTTTGATCGCTACCCACACCCCCGTGACCTGAGCCCACTGTGAATTGCACGTGAATCCATTTCTATTCTCACCCCCTCCCTCCTTCTCTTGTATTTTTATTTTTTAATTTTCTTCATATTTCATTAATCTTCTAAAAATCATAACTAAATGAAAAAATATTATTTTTAACTCATTCTTTTTTTAACATTTTCATTAGAATGTCTAGAAAATTATAAAAAAATAAAAATTGCATTTTATTTTTATTTGATATTTTTCCCATATTTTCTAAATAAATAGCATTTTGAATAGCTTCATTTCATGCATGATTTTGTTAATTTTTGTTCTACTAGATGCTTTCATATTTTTTGTTCATTCTTTTTAGGTTGTTTAGATTAGACATTGAACTTGTAGATTCAATTTAGTTCCCTTTTTTAGAAATTAATTTTAGGTGTTTAGTGTAGGCTTGAACAACATGAACAAACTAGGGTTTTAGGTGATGACTTAGGAGAATCAATTCATTTCCCTTAGGACTTAGGGTTTAACTAGATTAGTTATGGGACTATAGGGGCTATGGGTAGTTATTAGATCCCTTAGAGAAAAGTCAGGACTCCCCTACTGCTATTAATACTCTGTGTATATCTGATTGACTGGTGTGGTGTGCCCTCTGGGGATTATTGATTTGTCTGTGTGGGTATTGGGATTGTCTGGGGATTTGGGAGAGCTGAAGACTTGAGAAGATGAAGCCATTGGAGATTCAGATGTTGAAGTTCAACTTCCAGAGTTGAAGAGGAGGTTCTTGCTAGCAGCTGCTGAGAGACTAGGGTTTAGGAGCTAGGTAGAGCTCTAGATTAGAAAGCTTGTTTCTCAAACATGGATTGCCTTGTCTGCATCCATTCTTCTCTGTGATTCAGAGTCTCTCTAAGAAACTCACCCCCTTCCTTTGGAAGGCTTGGTGATAGTGTCTAAGAGATAGAATTCTTGAGAGAAAATGTCTTTTGTGTTAGAAGCAGTCTGTTCACCACCTTTGGTAGTCAACTGATTGCTTAACACCCAATTCACTCTTGTGACTGATCCCTCATCCTGGAGGTTTGAACTTGAAGAAAAGCCATTGCAGATAGAAGACTGATGATCAAAGCCCTTACCTGAAGATCATGAAGATGGAGATTGATGCTTGTTGAAGCCCATAGCTGATTGGAGATTACTTGGAGCCAGATGTTGATTCAGAGCTGCTGAAGCTGTTTGTTTTATTGTTGTATTTCATTTCTGATGTATTGATTGGTTTTCTGGACTGTATTGTTTGCTGTTTACCCTGTTGGGTTGAAAGTGAATCCTGTTCACTTTCGCCTATTGTTTTCTAGGTTCGAGGTCGAGTAGGACTCCCTTGCCTCGCTTGTACTGTTGCATCCATGCATTTTACTGTTTTACTGTATATATCTGGTTTTGTTTCTGTTTCTGCCTATCCCTTAGGATCTCTGTTTCTCTCTGTGCAAGAGAGGAGCATGATAGACACTAGGTCTTAACCCATGCATGATAACATTAGGATAGTTTGATTCCCTTCGCAACCGTAGGTTAGAGTTCTGTCTCTTTCTTTCTCAAAACAAACAGAAAAACACAATAAAGATTTCAAACACAATAAAAGACACTTCTTTCGTAAAAGAAGGTGAACTCATCAAAACGTCATTTTTGTCCGCTTGGACTGCTAATCAGAAAAAACCTTTTTCAGAAGGAATAAAATCAACCAAGACAAGCCTGTGTCGTACGTGGCCCGAACTATGTTTGCTCTGATCTTTCATGCTGTATGAAAGTATGTAGGCATAGGATGCGATATCCTAGCGAGCAACCTTCCCCTCCTTTCCCGTAGGTAGGCGAACTACGTTGACTCTGATTTCTCGTTCCAGGCGAGAATACGTAGGCATAAAGTGCGATACTTTGCCGAGTCTTTTTTATTTTCATTTTCTTTTCTTTCAACCCCAGACCTTTAGAGTAGATAGAATAACAATCCATACCCGAAAACAAGCGTGGATCCCGTCGAGTACGACGGACGTGAGGGGTGCTAATACCTTCCCCTTGCGTAACCGACTCCCGAATCCAGGTTTTGGTTGCGACGACCATACCTTTCCCATGTTGTGCGAGGTTTACTCTGAGCGTTTCCTTTCCCTCCCGTGGGATAAATAACGCGCGGTGGCGACTCTTCTGTTCAGCCGGCGCCGATTTTCGCAGTAGCGACAGCTGGCGACTCTGCTGGGGAACCAACGTCCCCTGGCTGCTAAGGACTGCGATGGTTCTTATGCATTTGGGATCCAACGTCCCTTAAGAGAGTCAATCCTAGCGCTTGTTCTCCCGTCGAGGATTTTGTATGGAGTTATTTTATACCTTCTATTTTTCAGCTTTATATATTGATTATTATTGCTGTATCTGGGGTGTGACGGGTGTTCTGATATTGAGTGAGAAGCCGGACCTGGGCTTGAGTGCACCTAGAATTAGAGTAGAAATTAGTGGGTGCCCGCTTGCTTTGCTTGCTTTGGTGTCCCATGAAATCTACACTCAGACGAGGTTCCTCTGGTTGGCCTCCTGCCCCTTCCTTTGGTTGGCGTGGGTTGCTGGTTAGTTGGATTGCCGACTCTGGGGACCGATCATTTGGAAGTTGGCTAAGTGAGGCCTCTTCAGGAATTGATGATGCCACTCCTTCTGGGAATCGTATCATCAACCCTGAAAGTCTGTGACGCCGACGACCGCATAGGATGCCGTACCTTGTGCCAGTTATAAGGCCACCCACCTGTGAGGGGATTCAGGGTTATGCAGGTAACTAGACCTTCAGACCACCGGTTTGTTGATCAGGATCTTGGATATTTATGGAGGGTTCTAAGGTCTGTCAGAGACCAGTTGGTGTGTTCCAAGGTCTGTCAGAGACTATTTGGAGATGTGTTCTGAGGTCTGTCAGAGACCAGTGGGGGATATGATCTGAGGTCTGCCAGAGACCATTCAGGTTATAATTATGGGGTCTATCAGAGACCAATATTGGAGCTTTGTTTAAGGTATATCAGAGACCAGGGTTTGATGACTTCTGGATGGTCTATCTGAGACCTTTCTTGATTGGGTTCAGGCTATTCAGCTACAGCTTTGGTCCCTGTTGCATGTTACTTGCATTGCATCACTGCATATCCATTACCATTTGCATTTCACTAACGTGTGTCTGTGCTGCAGGTGCATTTGCATTTCCCTAGTTCTAGTGCCCAGACTTCTGAGTGTTTGATCATGACTAGCCTAAGGAGAACAGTTGCTTACAAATTGCCTACGCCTGATATTGCTCCTCTACTTGGGTTGATCTCTCTTGCTGATGAGGGTGTTCGTAGGAGCTTCCGGATGAGCTATGGTAGACTACTGAGATTGGTGTGCAAACCTACAGAGGTAGAGTTAGATGGGCTGTATGCTTTGATGCAATTCTACGACCCTGCGTTGAGGTGCTTTACGTTCTCTGACTTTATTATGGGACCAACCCTGGAGGAATACGCTGAGTATGTTGAGCTGCCCGTGCAGAACCAGGTTCCATTCATTCATTATGACGCCAAGCCCAAGCCGGAGGATTTGGCAAAAACCTTGCATATTGATGCTTCTGAACTTGTGACTACTGTCTCCCGTGGAGTTCCAGGCTTCTCACTCCAATTCTTAGTTGGTAAAGCCCAAGAGTATGCCAAGAGCGGATGCTGGGTTGCTTTCAATGCTGTGTTGGCCTTGTGCATTTATGGCATAGTACTGTTCCCCAATATACCGGATTTTGTGGACTTTGATGCTTTCTACTTGTTTGCCGCTGGTAATCCTGTACCTACCTTACTCGGAGATCTCTACCACTCACTGCATTACAAGAATGAGAAGGGAAGAGGGAAGAATGTTCATCTGTGTGTACCCTTGTTGAGTAGGTGGTTTGAGAGTCACCTTCCTAAGAGAAGATCTGTTGCAGAGACTACAGTCCCAGCTGGTTGGCCAGAGCGCCTGATGAGGCTATCGTCGGAAGATATGGAGTGGTTTGATCGAGACCTGTTGGGATCTGAGCTCATCTTCAGTTGTTCTGGGTACCCTAATGTGTCGTTGATCGGAAGAAAAGGATGTATCAATTACAACCCTTCTCTATTCATTCGCCAGTTCGGATATGCACTGAAGAATCCACCTCAGGAGGAAGAAGTACAGGAATCTCTGTACTTCACAGGGGATTTGAAGGGGGAGTTACTAGCCAAGCTGCAGTATGCCTGGATGCGTATTAACCGCAAAGGGAAACCACTGTTAGGTAAGAACGATTGCCGGGCCTATGCACCTTACAGGGTTTTGATCCAGGAAAGAGCAAGTCAGTTGAAGATGCCATTTCCAGACGCACCAATCCTCGTTCTTATTCCGGCAGAAGAGTCAACTACTGTTTCTAGGGAGGCGTACGAGCAAATTGTGAGAGAAAAAGAAGCCTTGATGAAGATCAACGAAGGGTTAGAGCAAGAGCTAGCTCAAGTACGCAGTGAGAAAAACAAGGCCGTATATGCTTTCCAACAACAGATCGAGCTGTTAAACAGGTTAGGGGCTGAGTTGACTGAAGAAAAGAAGAAGCGCGAACGTCTGGGGCAAGAGTTCAGAAGCTCCCATGACATGCTTGAATCCAAGAAGAAGGCGCTTGACATCGCTCACCGAGAGATATCTTCTTGCAATAAGACTTGGAATGCTACACTCACTAACAACAAGAAGAGGGAAGATAAGCTAAAGCAGCAAATTTCCGACCTCGAGGAGAAGTTGAGGTCTAGCACCAAGAAGTGTGAGGAGGAAGTGATGACCCGGTATAGTGTCCAGCATGCACTGAACAAGGCAATCAAATCCAGAGATGAAGCAGTGTCTCAGAAGCGAAAGTTAGAAGATTGCTTCGGAGAAGCAACATGGGAAGAAACTGCTGAAGACGTACGCCGTGTCCTTAAGAGGAGAAACCAGCTTGTTGAAGGGCTGCTTGATCGACCAAGCCATCCGGAGACCAAGAAGTTGATAGAGGAGTACCAGACTTTTGGGAGGATTTGATCATTTCATGTAGTAACTTGTATGCTTTATTTGCATAGTGCTGACCATCACCAGGATTGTTGGTTGAGGTCATGCCTTCTTTGTACTCTCAGTGACATTGAACCCTGGGCTTATTGATTCTCCCTGTAATATATGAGGCTTTCTATGATTCAGCTCCGATATTCCTATTGTCAACACTATCACTGCACCGGCACCTTCGCACTAGAACTGGGGGAATGAACTTCCCTAAGGCACAGACACACATTGCATTGCATTCATATTCATATTGCATTACAGGTAATCTTTGGATGGTGTCTTATTTCCTGCTCTGTATCAGGTACTTAACAGGATTGCAGATCAACATCCGCACCGCTATTCTACCCGCTCCAATTGTCGAAAAATCATGGACCAAATGCAGAACGAGATGCAAGATGTGCGCGAGAAGCTCGCCCTCTTCATGCAGACCATGGAAGCTATAGCGAAAGGGCAGGAGAATTTGCAGGCCATGGTCCAGCCTCTGTTGGCCCGAAGCGCTGGTCATGGTAATGAAGATCATCAGTCTGTACGGGTCGATACTGCTCATGGAGACGGTACTCCCACGCCAGTGGCTCCGCCTGTAATCAATACACCTGCTGCTAATGTCAACAACGCTACCGCTGCTGTGAATGGTAACGTCGGAGTGGGGAATGAGACCGCTGTCCATAATGTTGGGCTGGGTGATGTCAATTTGGGAGATAATCTAGGGGGCAATGGCTTTGTCAATACTGGATTCGGATTCAACGATCAGGGATTCGATAACACTGGGAAGTATGGCTTTAATGCTCAAGGCTTTGGGCAAGATGGTTATGGTATGGTCAATCAGGGTTACGGAGGCTTTGGAAACGGAAACGGTACTGGATTTATGGCTTTTGGTCCTGCTGGAGGTGTTCAAGGGTACGGTAACAGAGGCCGAGGTCCGGGGATGAATCAGATCAGAGCTGGACGTAATAATGGATATGATGGGTACGGAACTGGAAACGGTATGTGGCAAGAAGATCAGCAGGAGGACGCCTTCTCCGGAGGAGGTTTTGAAGGGCCGATGGATGATTCCCAAAAGATTAGAATGCTGGAAGAGCAGATGAAGGGAGTCTTAAATCAAAGTGCTGTGGGATTGGACATGGCAACCATGGGTCTGGTACCTGGTTTGAGGGTGCCAATTAAATTCAAAGCTCCTGCGTTCGATAAGTATAAAGGAGACACATGTCCGAAAGTGCATGTACGAGCTTATTACAGAAAGATGTCTGCATACTCAACTGATGAAAGAATGCTAATGCATTTCTTTCAGGATAGTCTATCGGGCCCTTCCCTAGAGTGGTACATGGGGTTGGAGCCAACTGATATCAAGACATGGAAGCAATTAGCAGAGGCATTTGTAGCCCATTACAAGTATAACAGCGACCTGGCACCCAATCGGGTCCAGTTGGCCGGGCTTTCGCAGAAGAAGGGGGAGAGCTTTAAAGAGTACGCACAAAGGTGGCGCGATATGGCTGCCAGGGTCCGTCCTCCTGTAGAAGATAAGGAAATGAATGACATGTTTGTCGGCACATTCACAGGGCTGTTTCATGATATGCTGTTTCATACGTCTCTGGCCAGTTTTTCAGACCTGATTCTAATGGGAGAAAAGATTGAACGTAACATTAAGCAAGGAAAGTTCCAAGTCGAGGAATCAACTGCATCTGGCAGTAATAGGAAAGCTTATGGTGGACGCCGTCAGGGCGAGGCAAGCGCAGTATTTGGAGGCCGAGGCCGGGGCCGAGGCAGGGGACGAGGTCAATATCGTCAGCCGCAGCAGGTGGCGAGTGTTACTATCCCATATCAACAACAACCACTCCAGCAACAACAACCGGTTCAGCAACAGCCATTGCCACAGCAGCAGCAGCCTCAGCAGGGGGCACAGCAGGTTCAACGAAGATTCCAGGGTAGTAAACCGAGAAGAGTGTTTGAGAAGCCTCCCTCAACATATGCCGATTTGTTGCAGACATTGTTGGGATTGAATCTGGTAGAGAAAAGAACTCTGGCACCAATAACGGGAGCTCCCCCGTTTGGTTATGATGCAAGCAGGCACTGTGAGTTTCATTCTGGGGCCCCGGGTCACGATATAGAAGGTTGCCATGCTTTTAAGCACGTTGTGCAGGATCTTTTGGACAACAAGACTATCAACTTCGGAACGGCAGGTCCGAATATAGTCCAGAAACCCATGCCTAATCATGGGGCGAACGCAGTTCTGGCTGAGGAAGGGTTGAATCTGATTATGAATGTCGAGGATTTGAAGACGCCGCTGAGCAAGATAAAGAACCGACTGTTACAAGGAGGTGTCTACCCAGGATGTAACGAGTATTGCTTAGACTGTTGGACCCTAGCTGGGGGGTGTGAGGATTTGAAGAAAGGCATTCAGGCTTTAATTGATGAGGGCATATTGCAGTTTGATCGAGCGGCAACTGACGAGCCTGCAGGGGCAGTAGTGGATAATCGGAGTGATGTGGCCACGGTAACGATTCCTCGGAAGACGATCACTATTGCAGCACCAGCTCAGCGACCACCGATCACCATAACTAAGGCCGGGCCAATCCCGTACGAGAACACGAAAGCAGTCCCATGGTCATATGGGTTGGAAGTATATTGTGACGGGATAAAAATTGATGTTAACAAGCGGCCAGCGAAGCTTGTGGATAATGTTGTTGGTTCAGGAGGCATGACAAGGAGTGGCAGGATCTTTATATCTCCTGAAGTGGAGGCTGAAAGACTAGCGAAAGGAAAAGGGAAAGTGGTTGAAAATGTTCCGGTACAAGCAAGTGAAAAAGAAGCAGCATCGAAGGATGTAGAAGAGTTCATGCGCTTAATTCGAAAAAGTGATTATAAGATTGTGGAGCATCTGCAGCAGACACCGTCCAAAATATCTATCCTGTCACTGCTGTTGTGTTCGGAAGCTCACAGAAACGCTTTGCTGAAAGTCCTGGACACTTCTTTCGTACCCCAAGACGTCTCCGTAAATCAGCTAGAAGGAGTATTGGCACATGTGAATGCAGGCCACAGCTTGGGCTTTACCGATTTTGACTTGACTCCGAAAGGGAGAGATCACAATATGGCATTACACGTATCTGTTGAGTGTAGAGGATCAGTAATGTCGCACGTATTGGTTGACACCGGATCATCTTTGAATGTGTTGCCCAAGAAGGCGATGATGAAGCTGGATGTTCGGGGAATTTTGTGTACACCCAGTGATTTGGTAGTCAGAGCATTTGACGGCACGCGGAGAACAGTCTTTGGATCAATCACTTTGCCTCTGCAAGTGGGGCCGGAAGTGTTTGCAACTGAGTTTTATATCATGGATATACAGCCTGCGTACAGCTGCTTGCTTGGAAGACCCTGGATTCATGGAGCAGGGGCAGTCACGTCCACCCTGCATCAGAAGTTAAAATATATGGTCGGAGACAGCGTAGTCACCGTGTGCGGAGAAGAAGACATCCTGGTCAGCCATCTATCGTCGTTTAAATATGTGGAAGTCGACGGGGAGATCCACGAGACACCATGCCAGGAATTCGAAGGTTTGCGCATCAAGGACAAAGGTCCCGGGCCGAGCAAAGTGCCAGAGATAGCTGTCTCATCGTATAAGGAAGCTCAAGCTCTAGTGAAAGCAGGAGAAGCCAAGGGCTGGGGCAAAGTGCTGGACATTCCTGTGAAGATGGACCGGTTCGGACTGGGGTACCAACCGTCGACATCAACTCCTTCCGTGAGAGCCCCCCGTTTCAGAAAGCCGATTACCATCTCTGCCAGTGGAGTATGTCATGAAACTGTCAATGCTGCTTCAGAGTCTGATGAAGGAGACAGCGACTGTGATATGGATGCCTGGATTCAGCCAAGCACGCCAGGACAAGGACTGTGCAACTGGTCTATTCAGGAGCTTGTTCCTGTGACTTTTAAACAGTAATGCTTTGCTTTATTAATTGTTGAATGATCTGATGTCTTGCCCGGGGCATCAGAATTTGCTTAGGGTTGTGTTGTTATAAACATTGCGCGTTAATCATTAAATAAATGGCGTTTTTCATGTGCAAATACCGTAATCTCTGTCCTTCTTGTTTTATATTTTTCAATAAAATGGCAACGTGGTTATTTGCTTTATACGCATTTTGAAGCACTTAACCATTCCTTTTGCAGGATAACATTTTCAGATGACATCCTTGAACCACCTATGACTCGTCCCGACTTTGAGCACCCGGTGTTTCAGGCTGAAGAAGAGGTTGTCGAAGATAGCGACGTTCCTGAAGAACTGTCTTGGTTAGTAAAGCAAGAGGAAAGAGCCATTCTGCCTCACGACGAGGTCATCGAAATTATCAATTTGGGGTCGGAAGGGGTTGAGAAAAACATTCGTATCGGAGCCGCGCTGCAGGAAGATATCAAGCGGAGACTGGTTGAAATGCTCCAAGAGTATAGTGATGTATTCGCTTGGTCGTATGAGGATATGCCCGGGCTCGATACAGATATGGTCGTGCATCGCCTGCCACTGAAAGAAGATTGCCCGCCGGTCAAACAAAAGCTTCGCAGAACTCGACCAGATATGGCAATGAAGATCAAAGAGGAGGTTCAGAAACAGTGGGACGCTGGGTTCCTGGCTGTGACGAAGTATCCTTCATGGGTTGCCAACATCGTACCAGTGCCAAAGAAAGATGGCAAGGTTCGGATGTGTGTGGATTATCGAGATTTGAACAAAGCAAGCCCAAAAGACGATTTTCCACTTCCTCACATTGACGTGTTAGTTGATAATACTGCTCAGTACTCCGTATTCTCCTTCATGGATGGCTTTTCAGGCTACAATCAAATTAAAATGGCGCCAGAGGATATGGAGAAGACTACCTTCATAACGCCTTGGGGAACATTTTGTTACAAAGTGATGCCCTTTGGTTTGAAAAATGCTGGGGCAACATATCAGCGTGCGATGACGACTCTTTTCCATGACATGATGCATAAAGAGATCGAAGTTTATGTTGACGATATGATTGCCAAATCCCAGACGGAGGAAGAGCATCTGGTGAATCTGCTGAAGTTGTTTAAAAGACTTAGGAAGTTCAGGCTGAGGCTGAACCCTAATAAATGCACCTTCGGGGTGAGATCGGGTAAACTGCTGGGGTTTATCGTAAGCGAAAGAGGAATAGAGGTCGATCCTGCTAAAATAAAAGCAATTCAAGAAATGCCGACGCCTAAAACAGAGAAAGAGGTGCGCGGGTTTTTAGGGAGGTTGAACTACATCGCTCGGTTCATATCTCACCTAACTGCTACGTGTGAACCATTATTCAAGTTGCTAAAGAAAGATCAAGCTGTAACATGGAACGGAAATTGTCAAAAGGCGTTCGATAAAATAAAGAAGTATCTGCAGGAGCCTCCTATTTTGATACCCCCAGTGGCAGGGAGACCCTTGATCATGTATTTGACGGTTCTTGAGGGAAGCATGGGTTGTGTTCTCGGTCAACACGACGAGACGGGGAGGAAATAGCATGCGATCTATTACCTGAGTAAGAAATTTACAGACTGTGAATCTCGATACTCAATGCTGGAGAAAACTTGTTGCGCGCTAGCCTGGGCCGCCAAGCGTTTGAGGCAGTACATGCTGAATCATACAACCATGCTCATCTCGAAGATGGATCCTATCAAATATGTATTCGAAAAGCAAGCGTTGTCGGGTAGAATTGCCCGTTGGCAGATGGTCTTGACTGAATATGATATTCAATACGTCTCGCAAAAGGCTATAAAGGGGAGTGTGCTGTCTGAGTATCTGGCGGAGCAGCCTATTGAAGAGTACCAAGCGATGAGGTTTGATTTTCCTGACGAGGATATCATGTACCTAAAGATGAAAGATTGTGAAGAACCATTGCCAGACGAGGGACCAGAGTTGGGGTCCAAATGGAAGATGATATTTGACGGAGCCGTGAATGCTTACGGTAGCGGAATAGGAGCAATCATCATCACGCCACACGGGTCGCACATCCCGTTTACTGCCCGATTGACCTTTGCCGTTACCAACAATGAGGCCGAATACGAAGCTTGTATAATGGGGCTTGAAGAAGCCATTGATTTGCGAATCAAACATCTAGACGTATACGGAGACTCAGCTCTGGTAGTGAATCAGATAAAAGGGGAATGGGAGACACGGCAGCCTAATTTGATACATTACATGAATTATGCAAGGAGATTGTTGCCTTTCTTTGACAAGGTTGAATTGCATCATGTACCGAGGGCAGAGAATCAAATGGCTGACGCCCTGGCCACTTTGTCTTCCATGTACAAGGTCAACTTCTGGAACGAAGCTCCCCGAATCATTATCTCTCGGCTTGACAGGCCAGCTTATGTATTTGCTATTGATGAAGCATCTGACGACAAACCGTGGTATTTTGATATCCTTAATTTCCTGAAGAATAAAGAGTATCCGGCTGGGGCATCCAGTCAAGATCAGAAGACTCTCAGGAGATTAGCGGGTAATTTCTACTTGAATCTGGATGGCGTCTTGTACAGAAGAAACCACGATTTGGTGTTGTTGCGTTGTGTAGACGAGAAAGAGGCAAAGCTTCTCATGGAGGAAATTCACGAAGGTACCTTTGGTACGCATGCTGGTGGGCATGCTATGACGAGAAAGCTGCTGAGGGCAGGTTACTTTTGGCTGACGATGGAAACTGATTGTTTCAAGTTCGCGAGGAAGTGCCACAAGTGCCAAATCTATGCTGACAAGATACACGTGCCTCCGAGTCCTCTAAATGTGATGTCATCTCCATGGCCATTCTCGATGTGGGGAATTGATATGATTGGAAAGATCGAGCCGACGGCTTCTAATGGGCACCGGTTCATCCTAGTAGCAATCGATTATTTCACCAAGTGGGTGGAAGCGGCGTCTTACGCGAATGTAACGAAGCAAGTGGTGGCCAGATTCATCAAAAGAGATATCATTTGCCGATATGGGATCCCCGAGCGGATAATCACGGATAATGGTTCAAATCTGAACAACAAAATGATGAAGGAGCTCTGTCAGAATTTCAAGATCGAACATCACAACTCCTCTCCTTACCGACCCAAGATGAATGGCGCTGTTGAGGCGGCCAATAAGAATATCAAGAAAATTGTTCAGAAAATGGTGGTGACCTATAAGGATTGGCATGAAATGCTACCTTTTGCTTTGCACGGTTATCGTACGACGGTACGCACATCAACCGGGGCAACTCCGTTCTCGTTGGTATACGGAATGGAAGCGGTATTACCATTGGAAGTTGAGATCCCTTCTCTGAGGGTATTGCGAGACGTTCAGCTGGACGAGGCAGAATGGGTAACGAATAGATTGAACCAACTGAGCTTAATGGACGAGAAGAGGCTAGCTTCCCTAGCATACGGTCGTTTGTACCAGAGCCGAATGAAGAAAGCGTACGACAAGAAGATACATCCGCGAAGCTTTCAGACGGGCGACCTTGTGCTGAAAAGGATTCTCCCGCCGCAAGCAGATCACAGGGGCAAGTGGACCCCCAACTACGAAGGGCCATACGTTGTCAGTAAGGTCTTTTCAGGAGGAGCGTTGTTGTTGTCCACCATGGACGGAGAAGACTTCACGTCACCTGTGAATTCAGACGCAGTTAAAAAATACTTTGCTTAAAATAGACCCGCTGGACAGAAAAAGAGAGTCCAGGCAAAAATGGGGCATCCTGGCGAACCAAAAACAGAATGAAAGGTTCGGGCAAAAGTTAGGGATAAAATTGAAAAATGTACACCCGCGAAGTTGAAAACCTACACTGGGCGGCTTCGGCAAAAAAAGGGGTATCCCGGTGAACTGAAAACCCGTAAAGGGCGGTTCACGCAAAAGTTAGGGATTTGAAAAGCAAATGACTGCGGTCCGGATTGGATAATTGCAATGAGCATCAATGCGGGAGAATATATTTGAGGAGCCTGTTATCGGATACAATCTCTTCAGAAGTGGGGATACCGGGAAAGCATTAGAGTCGGGCGAGTCATGGGAGGATCAGTTCGTAGTGTTCATCTGCATCCCGTTGCCGACATGTGTACAAATTGAAGTTGTCAATATTCATGCTTCTTGTGCATACTTGCATACTTGTATATTTGCTTTGCGTAGCTTCCTCTTTTCAGGAGTTACATCCCATGTACAAAAAAACTCCGCCCATTCAGGGGCCCAATCAATGAAAATATGTTATTCAGTACTTGATACTGATTCTTTACTGTCTTGTGCATGATAAATCGCCTAAGTTTACTGAAACTAGCACGTGTATAACATCACTGGCCCTTGCCGACAATTGCTAAAGCTTTGAATTAACCGAAAAGGATGTCACTAACCTGAGTTGATTTGGTTGCATAGGCTTGTCTTGTCTTGTTTGTGTTGTTGCAGGTTTCCTAACCGTACGAGAAAGATGATCGAAAGATTGCAATAACGAAAGACTCAGTCTTCACGCAGGTCATGCAGGTTCTTCCTGAAGAAGGATCGAACTCTCCAGCTAGTCGTAGCATGTGCAAAGGGAATTGACGATTCCAAGATCGTAAGGCTGTGTTCAGACAGGTTCATCTTTCCCTGCAGGGTCATGCACTCTCTCCCAGCGGAGTCGGTGGATTTCACCCCAAGAGAATCATCCCATCCCCAGCGGAATTCTCTTTGCAAGTGTTTTCATTCCTTCCAGTGGAACTCGAAGATTAAGACTCTCCCAAGCAGAGTTGATGGTGGTTCCTGTCATTTATTTTGTCAGAGATACTGTGTAATATCAGTTCACGTTCCAGCAGAAAGTCCGATCATACTATGCACATCTGCTATTCCCCAGCAAGGTTATTTTCCCCAGCAGGGGGTTACCTCAACAGGGTGCTCGGTTTGAGTTCCCAATTTCCCAGCAGGGTTGACTTCACCCTTCCAGCATTTATTTTGCTGGAATAATTCTGTAGCATCTGGCTATCCCCGGCGGAGTCGGCATTATCTTCAGCATTTATTTTGCTGAAGCAGTTTCTGTACTCTAGCAGTTCAGGTGGAGAGAACTCTTGCTCAAATGAACTACCAAACATTCAAGATCTCGGCATGAGACATCCAAGGATAATGTCAGTTTCGGCAGTATTCCCCACAGAGTTATCAGGATAAGTTTCTCTTTTGTCATCAGGGGTTCCATGAATCAGAATTTCAGAGGCCACCGCCGGTTATCAGAGCAGGCGTCCGATAGTTTGGTTTCCAGACATCCCCAGTAGAGTCCATCTCAAAGTCGCTGTCACGTCAGTGCTAAGAAGTTTGTGGGTTGGGATCAATGGAGAACTAAGTCCCGACGTGGACAAGTCTTATTTCCTCAGCGGGTCGAAGACGCCTGAGTCCTAACATGGACAAATCAAGACGAGATCAGTGTCCTGACGTGGACAAATCAAAGAAATTATTATTCCTAACGTGGAGAAGTGGGTCCTAACGTGGACGATGTAGTCCTTACGCGGACATATCAGAAGAGGATTCCTTACGTGGAAAGAGGTGATTCCTAACGTGGAAAGAGTGGAGTCCTTACGTGGACAGATTAAGATGGCATTCCTTACGTGGAAAAGTGTAGTCCTGACGCGGACAAATCGGAAGGAATTGGTTGCCTTATGTGGAAAAGTTATGTTTCCTTGCATGGAAAACGGATAGCATTCCTTACGTGGAAAGAGGCTTGTATTCCTGACGTGGAAAGAAAGAGTGTATTCCTGACATGGAAGGGGTTAGTTCTGATGTGGACAGACTCAAAAGAAGATTTATTCCTTACGTGGAAAAATTGGGGTCCTTACGTGGACAGATTCAAGAAAAGTTGATTCCCGACGTGGAAGAATGATGTACTCCTTACGTGGAAAGTTGAGTCCTGATGTGGACAGGTTCAGAACCAAAGTTGAATTCCTTACGTGGAAAGATTGGAGTCCTAACGCGGACATGTCAAGTGGTATTGGAGTCCTTACGTGGACAGATTGATATAGTTCTCCTTATGTGGAAAGAAGATTGCTTCCTGACGTGGAAAGATGAAAGGGTTAGTCCTGACGTGGACAGATACAGAAGAAATGATTCCTAACGTGGACAGGTGTTACTCCTAACGTGGAAGAGTTTTATTCCTAACGTGAACGATTCAGTTTATGGAAGTGCAGACGAATTATCCCCAGCGGAGTTGCCGAGATTTTTCTGGGTTAACAGCAAGTGGAATCCTAACGTGGACCAGTTCTAGTTGAGATTTCTTCATATTGATGACAGACAGAGTCCTAACTTGGACAAGCAAGCAATCTGTTATGACAGAATCCTCTTCAGAACGATGAAGACAATCCCCGGCACGGTCGCACGAGATCAGTGGGTTACTGTAACAGTTAAATTCAACTGATGAATGTCGTTCCCCAAGCAGGAGCGCAGTTTATTTCTGCGGTTGGCAAATTTCCGGGTTCTTAGTATTCAACCGTCTCGTACCGCGAATGTCTGAAGGCTCCGGGCTCTTCACCCAACCGGGTCCAAGTCGCTTGAATAGGGGCAGCTGTTGCACCCTAAAATTTTCCCAACCTTTCTTCACTTGGTTTATGTTTCAATATCATTAGCATTTGCATATAGAGTCATGTGCATAGTCTAATCATCTGCATAGCATAAGCATAGCAAGTCATACAACAGGGGGACCAATCATTATTCTCATCTCTAGAAGCCTATCAAGAGGTTATTATCCCAATTCAATCTCATTCAAGTCATCAGGAAAGAATTTGAAAGCAAAGAGTTCAGCAGATCAAGCCTTGAGTCCATCTCCTAGCTGAGGGTATCTGAGGGTCAACAAGAGGGTTGTGAGCTGTGAGGTGAAGGCATGGAGAGTATCTAGACATTATGAGAGACTTATAAAGTCATTTAAAGAAGGAGACAAGTCATTGATGAGAGCACAAGAGCTATAGCTGAAGGCAGTCAACTAGGGTTTCATCTGGGTCAACCCTAGGTCAACCCTAGGTCAATTGACTGATTTAAGGGGCATTCAAGTCTAGTGGAGAGATGTGGGGTTCATCATTGGACATATAAAGAAGGATATGGAGATATGCCAAGAAGAATTCAAGAGAAATCAAGGAGAAGAGGAGCTTCTAAATTAGGGTTTCTGTGTAAAATCCCCTAGTTTAGGTCAAATTTCCAAGCAAGATAAGTCAAAATGCTAGCTTCAAATGGATCCTTGGCCAACATGAAACTTGTAGAGGATCTCAAGACCTTTAATTTGAGTGGTGGAAGACCTCAAGTAGATTTATAGAACTCAAGTTATGGTCCTTGCAAGTTACAGGTCATCTGAGGTATCTGAAATTTTGTCTGTGAAAGTGACTTGACTTCCAAGCTAGTTTTACCCCTCAAGGAGATTTCAAATGAATTTCTTGTCAACATAGGAATTGTTCCTCATTGTCTTATCTTTCTATAATGGTGTGGCATGCCTTCATATGATGTGTGGAACTCAACTTATGGTCTTGGCAAGCAAAGGGTATTTTGGTCATTTGTGAATTACAGGTCATTTTAACCTATGTCCAAAACTCATACAAGGAGGCCTCAAATGGAAAAACTTACAACATCAAACTTTCTCCAAATGACATTTTGAGTCTAGAAAGAAGGTCACAAATTGTTGGAAAAGCTCATAACATGAAGTTGCATGATTGGTCAAATTTGAACTAAAATGGCTTATAACTTAAATAAAGTCAAAGTGAAAAATGGTTTGAGAGATTTATAAATGCAAATGGGGACTTCCAATATATGATTTTGGGTCCAAAAGACATTTCAAAGACAATGGTTCAAGCACTTTTTTGAGTTTAGAAGGAAAAAGAAAAGTTATTTATGGTTACTTGCATTTGAAGAAACATAACCAAAATGGATTCAATTTGGAATGCAAGGGAAGTTGCAAGATGGTTCTAGAAGGTTCATTTGAGCATTATATATTCATGAAATCAGAATTGAGCAAGGGTTGAATCCTCATTTGTGCAAAAACTCCACCAAATTCTCTCATTTTTCTCTCATCCTCCAATTTGCAAATTCATTTCAATTCACCAATTTCTTCACCAATCATCACCAATTTTTGATTTCATCATACTGATTCATCATCATGCCATAGGATTCAGCCAAGAACATAGTGTAATTTGCTCAATTTCGTGTGCTTCCATCAACCATACACAATTTGCAATTTCATGTGAAGATCAAGATACAGTGCAAGATCCATCGAGATAGTGCATACAGAATCACTTGCTGCAAGAATAGATCCAGATTGAAGCATCCAAAGGCTTGGATTCACAAGATTCATCATCATCCACAAGAACTTGATCAAGGTGCAAATTGCTCTAACTTGCTTAATTTAGTTAGAGTTACATAGTTTTATTAGTTTAGATGTGATCTAGGTTGTTAGTAGAACGATTAGGATGAGTTTGGTGCTGTTTAGTGATAATTGTTAACAGGTGCTCAAAACTTTTTAGACTTAGAACTTGTAGTAGAGTGCATTATAATGTTAGTTTGATAGATTAGAATAATCACCATTAGGCATAGAGTAGATTAGTACAGGTTTGAGTGAGAATCTTGATGATGCATACCAGAGTATTTTCATGGTGGCCAGAGCTTATTGCTATCGGGTTGAGAGTTATGTTGAGTTTCAAAACAAACTACCACCATAGTCTTGTAGAGGAAGAAAATTGGAGCGTTTTTCATGTTTATATCGTGTTGATCCATGGACTGAGGAGAGAGAACATAGAGCTTGAAGTGTATACGTGCATGTGTATCCATGGGGGAAACCCTAGCTTCATGAACACAAGGAGGAAGAAGAAGCAATCGTGGCTGTCCATTGCGTGTTAGACCATTGACCCAAGACCAAGATCGTGTGGCTCTCATTCGTACTGAAATTTGGAGGGAGAGATGTAGAAGCCAAAACGCACCGTTTCATTTAATGAAACGGGCGGGCTTAGTGCTTTGATCGCTACCCACACCCCCGTGACCTGAGCCCACTGTGAATTGCACGTGAATCCATTTCTATTCTCACCCCCTCCCTCCTTCTCTTGTATTTTTATTTTTTAATTTTCTTCATATTTCATTAATCTTCTAAAAATCATAACTAAATGAAAAAATATTATTTTTAACTCATTCTTTTTTTAACATTTTCATTAGAATGTCTAGAAAATTATAAAAAAATAAAAATTGCATTTTATTTTTATTTGATATTTTTCCCATATTTTCTAAATAAATAGCATTTTGAATAGCTTCATTTCATGCATGATTTTGTTAATTTTTGTTCTACTAGATGCTTTCATATTTTTTGTTCATTCTTTTTAGGTTGTTTAGATTAGACATTGAACTTGTAGATTCAATTTAGTTCCCTTTTTTAGAAATTAATTTTAGGTGTTTAGTGTAGGCTTGAACAACATGAACAAACTAGGGTTTTAGGTGATGACTTAGGAGAATCAATTCATTTCCCTTAGGACTTAGGGTTTAACTAGATTAGTTATGGGACTATAGGGGCTATGGGTAGTTATTAAATCCCTTAGAGAAAAGTCAGGACTCCCCTACTGCTATTAATACTCTGTGTATATCTGATTGACTGGTGTGGTGTGCCCTCTGGGGATTATTGATTTGTCTGTGTGGGTATTGGGATTGTCTGGGGATTTGGGAGAGCTGAAGACTTGAGAAGATGAAGCCATTGGAGATTCAGATGTTGAAGTTCAACTTCCAGAGTTGAAGAGGAGGTTCTTGCTAGCAGCTGCTGAGAGACTAGGGTTTAGGAGCTAGGTAGAGCTCTAGATTAGAAAGCTTGTTTCTCAAACATGGATTGCCTTGTCTGCATCCATTCTTCTCTGTGATTCAGAGTCTCTCTAAGAAACTCACCCCCTTCCTTTGGAAGGCTTGGTGATAGTGTCTAAGAGATAGAACTCTTGAGAGAAAATGTCTTTTGTGTTAGAAGCAGTCTGTTCACCACCTTTGGTAGTCAACTGATTGCTTAACACCCAATTCACTCTTGTGACTGATCCCTCATCCTGGAGGTTTGAACTTGAAGAAAAGCCATTGCAGATAGAAGATTGATGATCAAAGCCCTTACCTGAAGATCATGAAGATGGAGATTGATGCTTGTTGAAGCCCATAGCTGATTGGAGATTACTTGGAGCCAGATGTTGATTCAGAGCTGCTGAAGCTGTTTGTTTTATTGTTGTATTTCATTTCTGATGTATTGATTGGTTTTCTGGACTGTATTGTTTGCTGTTTACCCTGTTGGGTTGAAAGTGAATCCTGTTCACTTTCGCCTATTGTTTTCTAGGTTCGAGGTCGAGTAGGACTCCCTTGCCTCGCTTGTACTGTTGCATCCATGCATTTTACTGTTTTACTGTATATATCTGGTTTTGTTTCTGTTTCTGCCTATCCCTTAGGATCTCTGTTTCTCTCTGTGCAAGAGAGGAGCATGATAGACACTAGGTCTTAACCCATGCATGATAACATTAGGATAGTTTGATTCCCTTCGCAACCGTAGGTTAGAGTTCTGTCTCTTTCTTTCTCAAAACAAACAGAAAAACACAATAAAGATTTCAAACACAATAAAAGACACTTCTTTCGTAAAAGAAGGTGAACTCATCAAAACGTCATTTTTGTCCGCTTGGACTGCTAATCAGAAAAAACCTTTTTCAGAAGGAATAAAATCAACCAAGACAAGCCTGTGTCGTACGTGGCCCGAACTACGTTTGCTCTGATCTTTCATGCTATATGAAAGTACGTAGGCATAGGATGCGATATCCTAGCGAGCAACCTTCCCCTCCTTTCCCGTAGGTAGGCGAACTACGTTGACTCTGATTTCTCGTTCCAGGCGAGAATACGTAGGCATAAAGTGCGATACTTTGCCGAGTCTTTTTTATTTTCATTTTCTTTTCTTTCAACCCCAGACCTTTAGAGTAGATAGAATAACAATCCATACCCGAAAACAAGCGTGGATCCCGTCGAGTACGACGGACGTGAGGGGTGCTAATACCTTCCCCTTGCGTAACCGACTCCCGAATCCAGGTTTTGGTTGCGACGACCATACCTTTCCCATGTTGTGCGAGGTTTACTCTGAGCGTTTCCTTTCCCTCCCGTGGGATAAATAACGCGCGGTGGCGACTCTTCTGTTCAGCCGGCGCCGATTTTTGCAGTAGCGACAATCGCGTTCCAACGCTTTGAGGTTTTTACTTTATCAATCTAATTCGTTTCTCTTTAAACACTATTCTATGAATTGCTTTTGCTTAATCTGTTAGTTTATATAATTGTTTTGATTAAATTTGTATGATTGCATCCTTAGCTTTTATTCGTCGTTACGTCGCTTTGTCGTTAATTCGCGTTTATAATTCGTGTTTGCTTAATTCACGAAAACTTAATCCGTTTGCTTAATTTGGAATATAGGATTGTTAATCTAGTTTATGTCTTTTGCGCTTGTTAATTGACATAGGAATCGAATAGAGATCGAAATCGCTTAGGAAATTGGTAAGGTAGAAACCCGTGATAAGCCGGAACCAAAAATAGTAGATTGACTTATTTTGATAATCACTTATTTTAACCGCTTAATTGCATTTTCTTTATTTATCCGATCAGAAATCAAACCAACTTCCCCTCCATTTCGAATTTGGTAGATTAATCACATTAAAGAATCCTTGAGACGATATCCGAGTTGAATTGTCGTTGTATTACGTTTTCATCAAAAACACTCGTTTTGATCCGCGAGCGACAACTGATCAATGAGCTAGGCCCTCCACGACGGAGAGATGGATTGGGCCGACCCCGTGTGATGAGCAGGACAGAGCAATATATATATATATATATATATATATATATATATATATATATATATATATATATATATATATATATATATATATATATATATATATATATATATATATATATATATATATATATATATATATATATATATATATATATATATATATATATATATATATATATATATATATATATATATATATATATATATATATATATATATATATATATATATATATATATATATATATATATATATATATATATATATATATATATATATATATATATATATATATATATATATATATATATATATATATATATATATATATATATATATATATATATATATATATATATATATATATATATATATATATATATATATATATATATATATATATATATATATATATATATATATATATATATATATATATATATATATATAAGAATCTTAATCGGTTGAGTAAGTAAATAAAATAATTAATTATATTTAATAATTAATTATTTAATTGAATATGTGCTTAAATATAAGTGGATGTCAAGATAATCCATTTCGAAATAATGAGAATTCTAAATGATTATCATTCTATATATAGACTATGATCACAAATATATCATCCTATAAGAAGATTATCTCTTTTTATCCCCATTCGAAGAGTTTTCAAGACATTACGAGTACCGGTTGAGAAAAATCCACAAGCCAACCAGTGTCAAACACTTGTATGTACACTTTTGTATTTTAGAATTATCGTTGTCATTGTCTAAAAATCTTTCTCATTATATTCGTTAAGGTACTCCTATAATCATTAATATGAAAATGTCATAGATCCTAAGGTTTGTGTCAATGGGGAGACGCTTAAGCGCTCCCAGCGTGATGAGTGATCAGTGCATATTTATGCACTTTCTCCTATATTTTTACTAAGGCATTTCTTTACTTTATCTTGATTATTTTTATGTTTTATTTTTTTTTATATTTTATTTTATTTTTGGCTTAATTTGATTTCCCCACTTATTTTTCAGCTTTAGCAGTCTGCACGGAAACGATCATAACTGGAGTTCCGGAAATCCGTTTGAGGCGTTCTAAAATTCTCCGGAAAGCTAAGAGAGAGAGCTACGACTTTCGTGTTGGAGTGGAAGTCAGATTCGGAGCCCAAAATTCCAGAATTCCGTTTGAAGTTACTGCATTAGAATTTTATTTTAGTGTTGGGTCATGTATTGGGCCTGGGTTATGTTTTCGACCCAGTTGGGTTATGACCCGAATTTGCTTTCTTTTTAAAGGAAAAATACTCGTGTTACTGTTCACCTAGTTACATTTTCACGAAAAATGCATTCGGAGCTTTGAGAGAACCATGGAGAGCTAATTCCTTAGAGTCATTCTGCTGTAATCGCGTTCCAACGCTTTGAGGTTTTTACTTTATCAATCTAATTCGTTTCTCTTTAAACACTATTCTATGAATTGCTTTTGCTTAATCTGTTAGTTTATAGAATTGTTTTGATTAAATTCGTATGATTGCATCCTTAGCTTTTATTCGTCGTTACGTCGCTTTGTCGTTAATTCGCGTTTATAATTCGTGTTTGCTTAATTCACGAAAACTTAATCTGTTTGCTTAATTTGGAATATAGGATTGTTAATCTAGTTTATGTCTTTTGCGCTTGTTAATTGACATAGGAATGGAATAGAGATCGAAATCGCTTAGGAAATTAGTAAGGTAAAAACCCGTGATAAGGCGGAACCGAAAACAGTAGATTGACTTATTTTGATAATCACTTATTTTAACCGCTTAATTGCATTTTCTTTATTTATCCGATCAGAAACCAAACCAACTCCCCCTCCATTTCGAATTTGGTAGATTAATCACATAAAAGAATCCTTGAGACGATATCCGAGTTGAATTGTCGCTGTATTACGTTTTCATCAAAAACACTCGTTTTGATCCGCGAGCGACAACTGATCAATGAGCTAGGCCCTCCATGACGGAGAGATAGATTGGGCCGACCCCGTGTGATGAGCGGGACAGAGCAATATATATATATATATATATATATATATATATATATATATATATATATATATATATATATATATATATATATATATATATATATATATATATATATATATATATATATATATATATATATATATATATATATATATATATATATATATATATATATATATATATATATATATATATATATATATATATATATATATATATATATATATATATATATATATATATATATATATATATATATATATATATATATATATATATATATATATATATATATATATATATATATATATATATATATATATATATATATATATATATATATATATATATATATATATATATATATATATATATATATATATATATATATATATATATATATATATATATATATATATATATATATATATATATATATATATATATATATATATATATATATATATATATATATATATATATATATATATATATATATATATATATATATATAAGAATCTTAATCGGTTGAGTAAGTAAATAAAATAATTAATTATATTTAATAATTAATTATTTAATTGAATATGGGCTTAAATATAAGTGGATGTCAAGATAATCCATTTCGAAATAATGAGAATTCTAAATGATTATCATTCTATATATAGGCTATGATCTCAAATATATCATCCTATAAGAAGATTATCTCTTTTTATCCCCATTCGAAGAGTTTTCAAGACATTACGAGTACCGGTTAAGAAAAATCCACAAGCCAACCAGTGTCAAACACTTGTATGTACACTTTTGTATTTTAGAATTATCGTTGTCATTGTCTAAAAATCTTTCTCATTATATTCGTTAAGGTACTCCTATAATCATTAATATGAAAATGTCATAGATCCTAAGGTTTGTGTTAATAGGGAGACGCTTAAGCGCTCCCAGCGTGATGAGTGATCAGTGCATATTTATGCACTTTCTCCTATATTTTTACTTAGGCATTTCTTTACTTTATCTTGATTATTTTTATGTTTTATTTTTTTTATATTTTATTTTATTTTTGGCTTAATTTGATTTCCGCACTTATTTTTCAGCTTTAGCAGTCTGCACGGAAACGATCATAACTGGAGTTCTGGAAATCCGTTTGAGGCGTTCTAAAAATCGCTGGAAAGCTAAGAGAGAGAGCTACGACTTTTGTGTTGGAGTCGAAGTCAGATTCGGAGCCCAAAATTCCAGAATTCCGTTTGAAGTTACTGCATTAGAATTTTATTTTAGTGTTGGGTCATGTATTGGGCCTGGGTTATGTTTTCGACCCAGTTGGGTTATGACCCGAATTTGCTTTCTTTTTAAAGGAAAAATACTCGTGTTACTGTTCACCTAGTTACATTTTCACGAAAAATACATTCGGAGCTTTGAGAGAACCATGGAGAGCTAATTCCTTAGAGTCATTCTGCTGTAATCGCGTTCCAACGCTTTGAGGTTTTTAATTTATCAATCTAATTCGTTTCTCTTTAAACACTATTCTATGAATTGCTTTTGCTTAATCTGTTAGTTTATAGAATTGTTTTGATTAAATTCGTATGATTGCATCCTTAGCTTTTATTCGCCGTTACGTCGCTTTGTCGTTAATTCGCGTTTATAATTCGTGTTTGCTTAATTTACGAAAACTTAATTCGTTTGCTTAATTTCGAATATAGGATTGTTAATCTAGTTTATGTCTTTTGCGCTTGTTAATTGACATAGGAATCGAATAGAGATCGAAATCGCTTAGGAAATTGGTAAGGTAGAAACCCGTGATAAGCCGGAACCGAAAACAGTATATTGACTTATTTTGATAATCACTTATTTTAACCGTTTAATTGCATTTTCTTTATTTATCCGATCAGAAACCAAACCAACTCCCCCTCCATTTCGAATTTGGTAGATTAATCACATAAAAGAATCCTTGAGACGATATCCGAGTTGAATTATCGTTGTATTACGTTTTCATCAAAAACACTCGTTTTGATCCGGGCGACAACTGATCAATGAGCTAGGCCCTCCACGACGGAGAGATGGATTGGGCCGACCGCGTGTGATGAGCGGCACACCCAGCGGAAATCTCAAACGTAACCGCTAAACACTGCCATTTTCCGCCATTGATTTCCGCTTTCCTTCTACTAATCTTCAACCTCATCAAACAAAGCACCACACAGTCAAACTTCTTCGACTGTCACCGAAAAAACCGTCGGAAACCACCCTCAACAGCAAACTAACATAACCCACACGAAATCAATCTTCAACACAATCCCTCAAGCTTTCCTCATCAGAAACCTAAATCAGAAGCGGAGGAAGGTGAGAGTGAATCAGAGTGAGACGAAAAAGTTGGAGAAGAGAGAAAGTGAATCTGAGAGCGAGAGAGAAAAGCAGAGAGAACGTTAGGAAAGACTGTTTTTTTATTTATTATTCTTATTATTTCAGTTTATTATTTGTTTATTTATTTTTATTATCTATTTATTTTTGACTGTTGGCTGACTGTAGGTGGGCCTCTGGCCCGTTTTTGTTGGATTTACACCCCTCTTGGATCTGTATCTCCCTCCCTCTGTTTTTTTTTATTTTTTATTTAGTTTTAATATGTAAATATAATTTTATATTAATTTTAAAACAGTTTGTATATATTATATATTATTTTTCTTCTTAACATATTTTATAATTTTTGTAAATATATAGTACTAATTAGTATGTGGATATTGTATTTATTTTGTTTTATGAATTTCTTTAAGAGTTTATTTATATATATATATATATATTTCTTTTAGAATTTTTTAGAGTTTTATTTAAATTGTATGAATTTTTCTTTTTAAAATTTAAACATTTATTTTTAAAGTTAATTTTATTTCGCATTTTGTTATTGGACATTTTGTTACATTTTGCCTTTTCGGTCGATGACGAGACCTCCGTAATTCATTACCAGTCAAATTATTGATGAGTAATGTTGGATCTGAGACCACCTCTTTTCTATCCACATTATACCCCGATTCGATTCAAAACATTGTCAAACCATCTTCCTAAAATAAATCATCTTTATATTGAACTAAAAGAGGGGATTAAGTGTAGACTTTCTTCCTCTCCGAGTGTCGAGATGCTCACTGTAGTGTGGGTGGTTTAGACACTCGTCTTTCAGTACGAAGACGTCTTTATTTCCATTTTCAACCTTCTCTTCTAAAACCTCGGTCTCGCGCCGAGTGCATTTTCAAAATCCCTTTCAATAAGGAATCACTTCTCTTTGTACTGGACTAAAGAGAAAGGATTAAGTGTAGACTTCTTCCTTTCCGAGTGTCGAGATGCTCACTGTAGTCAGAGTGGTTTCGACGCTCGTCTTTCAATACGAAGACGTTTTCATACCATCTCTCCTAAAACCTCGGTCTCGTACCGAGTCCATTTTCAAACCATCTTTAAAATAAATTTCTCTTTGTATTGAATTAAAAAGAGAGGATTAGGTGTAGACCTCTTCCTCTCCGAATGTTGGGATGCCCACTGTAGTGAGGGTGGTCTTGATATTCGTTTTTCAATACAAAGACGCGACTTTATCCACCATCTCGCTTTCACAACTTCCTTCCACAATTTTCACACCTAAAACCTCGGTCCTGTACCGAGTGCATTTTCAAATCTTTTCATAACAAAAACTTGAATGGTCGTGGAGTGGTTAGGCGTAGGCCTTCTCCTATCCCGAGTGCTGACGTTTACCGTAGGGTTCTCTGTCGTAAAGCACTTACCATTCAAAACCAAAAACACTTTAATAAGAGAATGAAGATCTCTTTGTATTGAATTAAAGAGAGGGGATTAAGTGTAGTCTTCTTCCTCTCCGAGCGTTGGGATGCCCACTGTAGTGAGGGTGGTTTCGACGCTCGTCTTTCAATACGAAGACACCTCGTTCACCACATAATTTTCATAACACAAAAACTTTGAGATAACGAATTGGGTACTACCTGTAGGGGTTACTATCCGAGGACATGTCTCGCCCCCCTAAAAACAATCCAATCAATCAAATGTGACATCTTGCCTCGCATGGCGAAAACCTAATCATTTCAAAAAGGATATGATACGTCCGTTCTACCGCAAACAGGTAACGCCTAAGTCTCCAACGAGCGAGCAGCGAAACACCTAACTGCTAGAATGCGCACGATAGCATCATCCATAAAAAACATCAACGCACCGTAGTTGCACGAACTACGTTTGCTCTGATTTCTCATGCCAGATGAGAATACGTAGGCACAAGACGGCGATGTCTTGGCGAGCTCCCTTTTTCACCTTTCACCCGTAGTTAGCCGAACTACGGCTGCTCTGATTTCTCATACCAGATGAGAATACTTAGGCACAAGACGACGATGTCTTGGCGAGCACAATCCCCCCTATTACCTGTAGTTTCTGAAACTACGTCGACTCTGACTTTCTCATACCTATTGAGAATACGTAGGCATAGGACTGCGAAGTCCTACCGAGTCTGTTCTGTTCTTTTTCTCTTTTTCCCCGTTACCTCTCTTTCCTTGTTTCTAACCCTTTCTCTCTCTCCCTTTGGAAAACACTTTTATAGCATAATATTTAAGCAGATAAATTCACACATCGACAAACAAAAGGTTCCCATCGAGTACGATGGATGCGAGGGGTGCTAATACCTTCCCTTCGCATAACCGGCTTCCGAACCCGTTCTTGGTTGTGAGACCATCTTATCCATTTTTTTTAAAGGTTTTCTCGATATTTTCCTTTCCCCTAATGGGATAAATAAAGTTCGGTGGCGACTCTTCTGTCCTTTCTTTTTCGCCTCCCCGTCGTTGCACGATGCATTTTTCGAGTAGCGACAGCTGGCGACTCTGCTGGGGATGCTTAGCCAAACCTAATTTGTTTGTCGTGTTTGTGTTTTTTTTTTTGCTTTAATTTATTTTGTGTTTTATTCTCTACCTGTTGGGTTTATTGGGATGGGTTGTAAGGATAAAGCTTTCTACCCGATCTTTTGAGTATACACTAAGATTAGGAGGTGGTTTCTTTCTGATTTGCGAGACGTAGGACTCGTTGAATTGGTTTGAATTCCACCGCTCAGATGAGACCCCGTTGGAATAATGATGTCTTACGTGTAGTCGTAACGGCGTCTTTATTTCCAATTGGGAGTCCTTGACTCTGAGGACCTTTTGTAGAACCTTATTCCGAAGGTTCCTAAAACATAACTCTGTGTTCATCCTTTGAAGGGATTACCGTCTTACGAGTAGTCGTTCTGATGGAAAACTTTTGAGGGTTAGTGCATGGGACTTTGTTTAAAAGCCTTTGGAATACCCTCTTATAAACCAATATATTACCCACCCGAGGTGAGAGGTATCTCGTTGTATTTTCTTGCAGAATTTGTGACTTTGATCCTTTGTGTGTTGCATTAGCATTTTGCATTGCATTTCATTTGCATCTCATTTTTGCATATCCATCCTCAACCGGAGCAGAGAGCTTACCAGTCTTTTGTCCAACCCACAGTTGATTTCCCGACATTCACATTGGATTTGAGTTAGCTTCTGGAAGGATCATGGACTCAGAGGAGCAGAATTTGGTTGTTACGAGGGCAGAGTTTGAGATGATGAAGAATCAGTTGGATCAACTCATGGAGGCCATGTCAGCTATGACAAGAGGAGAGACCAATGTTCAGAGGACTCCAGTGAACAATGTTGCTCAAGCTCAGCATGTGCAGATTCCTGTCGAAGATCAAGAGCATACTATTGTTAGAGATAGAGATTCATCTTCTCTCCGTGACTCGGACTATCAGAACTTCACTTTCTCTATGCCAGATTCCCAAAGGGTTGTTCCGAAGACCACTCCTAAGGACCCACAGACTGTTGAGTTTATGAGAAGATATCGCCTGTTGGATGAAAAGCTTGACGCCCTGATGAGTCAAGATACTCTTAATTTGAATGCTTCGAGCATGTGTTTGGTGCCAGGTCTTGTGATGCCTCCGAAGTTTAAGGCGCCCAATTTTGAGAAATACAAAGGGGATAGTTGTCCGAAGCAGCATTTGGTGATGTATTGCAGAAGAATGACCTCGCATGTCCATAATAACAAGCTTATGATTCACTGTTTCCAGGAAAGTCTGAGTGGGGCATCGTTAAGTTGGTATATGCAGTTGGAAAGTGGTTGCATCCGATCATGGTCAGATTTAGCCAATGCCTTTGTGAAGCAGTACAACTACAATCTCGACATGAATCCCAACCGCATGCAGTTGCAAGAATTATCTCAGGCGGACAATGAATCCTTCAGAGCGTATGTGCGACGATGGAGAGAATTAGCTGCTCGTGTTCAACCACCGCTTCAGGATAGAGAACTGGTTGACATCTTCTTGGGTACTTTGAAGGGCCATTACTATGATTTAATGATTAGTGGCGGAACGTTAAACTTTGCTGACTTAGTGATAGCGGGAGAACATATCGAGAGCGGAATCAAGAGTGGAAAGATTCGAGACATCTCAAATTTCTCAGTGTATGAAAGCGAGTCATTTGTCAGTTCTCAAGAAGAATTGAGGAAAGAAAATGATGCTATCCCAGGATCCCCAGTACCTCAGGTTCAATTTTCAGACACTTCGAGTGTTCAGAGTCAGCAATCTGTTAGGTCTGTGTATCAGATATTTTCTCCCCTTCAGAGTCAACATTCATACCGTCATCAGCCGCGTCAGCACGCTCGACGAAGATTGAGGAAGCCAGAGAGACATTTCACTCAGTTACCGTTGTCGTACAGTCAGATATTGCCAGACTTGATCAAATTTGGTTTGATTGTGCCAAAGAAAACTGATCCAGAAACTTCTCCACATCCTTCAGGTTCTGATGTCAACGCCCGCTGTGAGTACCATGTTGGGGCACAGGGGCATTCAACTGAAGACTATAAGGTGCTTAGAAGCCAGGTTCAGACTCTGCTGGACTCCAACAGGTTTTCAATCACGCCTCAGGGTATTCAGATCAACGATCTTCCTTCGTCAAGTCATATGGGTTCGGCAGCTAATGTCATGGAGGGATTCACCGAGAGCATATGTTCAGAGGAGTATCAGACGGATTTCGATGAGCAATTCTAAAGATGGCTGGTTCAGCAGCAAGTCAAGAATGAAAGCCCAGTTCCCCGAAGCTGGCAATCTTTCTATCATGTTATTCCTTTGCATTTGTAGTTTCTTTTCTGTTTAAGTGTGAACTTATTTGCAAATTTCATTTGTAAGACGCGTTTGTTTTCGATTGATAATGATAATGAAATGAATATGCATGTTTTGATTAAATCCATTCGTGTTCACTCAATATTGCTTTTCCATTAATGTCAAACGCTTGTTTAAGCGGAATTCCTTGAGGGAGGATGACGAAATTGAAAGACGCGCAAGCTTCCGAGTGTATGCTTTTGAATAAAACCTTTGCTGATGATGTACAGGCATTGTTTCAAATTCCTAAACACCGGAGATATAAGGATGTTAATCCCTTGTCAACCCCTTTTAGCCTAGTAGTAGGAGTTTCTTTCTGAAAACGAAAAACCCTCAATCTTAACCTAGGGCAGGGTAGATGTCAGTTAATTTGACCGAGCATCCGGATTGCAGAAGGAGTGTTCCCCGTTCGAGGATCAATCACACCTATATAGGTCGTACCTAAGGAACCATATTGGTTATCCATTACTGACCAAGGAGTGAGACAGTCACAATCCCTTTCAACAAGTCAGACCAGCTGGTGTCACATTGATTTGTTCCGAAAAAGAAAAGAAAAAACAGAAGCCCGCTAAGTCGATAACTTGAAAACAAGTGGCTTAGGCAAAAATTGGGGCATCCCGATGGACTTCGAAATCAGAAGATGTACTCAAAAGAGTCAGTCCAGGAAAAAATAGGGAAATAAAAAAAATGAATGACGAAGAACAAGTCGTGTGAGCCAGACACCAAAGACGAAAAGCGAGTGACTGTCACTCCGAAAACTTATGGTTTCTTGAACCATCACTCCTGTCAGTCAACCTCTGAGAGGCGAGCGAGTGTCGAATTAACTGAACATAGGACCAGAGAATATCAAGGAGAGTGGGTGGGTTAAACAGAACTTTGAGCCTTATATCCTTTCTTTCAAACCGTGAACCTGACCAAGTTACAACCTTCAAAAGTCCTAATTGAAGCAAGTTTGTTTCGAAAGCATACTTCGGTAAAGATCGCGTCGAAACTGACTCCTAAAAGGATTTTCTTACCCTATGGGTATTGATATTGACATTCCGATAAGTGATTCATTCACTATACATCACAACTTTTTCTAGTAAACAGACTGGGATTTCAAAACTATCATATACATTGCATTAATATTATCTTGGCAAAGCAATTTGTTTTACTTGTGAATAAGCACTTGACATCAGGAGAGTTCCTACAGTGGAAAGTTTGATCGAGATAAGATGCAGAACACTTGAGTACTCTGTTGAGCAGGGGCAAGGCATATCAAATGATCATCAAAGGAATCAGCCATTCTAAGATACAGTTAATCTGGGGCAATCAGGTCGAGATTCGATAAATCTCTCGAAGTCATCCAGGGGCACTTCTCTACAAATCGGCCAATCAGGGGCAAATCACTTCAAGGCTGGGGCAAGTCACCCCAAGAGCACAAAAGTTATCCTTATCCAGAAAGCAGTTAATTTGAAGCACCTCTCCGAGGTTCATGATGCTGAGGCAGTCCCTAGCAAACCATCAGGGTACAGAGATTTATGATTTCCTTTCAAGGAACATCCCCACAGAGATCCCACAGGCTGGGGCAAAATCAGAAGTAAAGGAATTGTTCCTCTCTATATCTTCAGAGCTGCTCAGAGCTATTCAAGCAGGTGCAGTCAATCTTCAGGTTCAAGACGAATGTCGGGAGGTCGTAACCCTTCACCTGTCTTCCCCAGCAAAAGCCCAATCATCATTGGCATGTGTAAGCCATCCCCAGGAGAGTCCAATCATACTTGGCACACCCGGCTATTCTCAGCGGAGTTGGCTTCACCTCTTCAGCATTTATTTTGCTGAAGTGTTTCTTTCACATCCAGTTTTCCCCAGCAACCCCAGCCTGCATCTGCATTTTTTGCATATAGTTATCATATTTGCATCATCTTTTGCATCTCATCCTCGAATGCGTAGCATTTCCATTTCGTATGGAGCATTACGCCATAAAACATTTCAAACATATGCATGCGAAGCATAAGCCAGTTTTTGCTAGCCTTCTGTGGCAGCGTGAATCACTCTGTAATCGGTTCAAAAGCATTTATCCAGCAGCTTTGTTCAGACAGCTTGTCGGTTTACTCGGATTTCAGATTATATGACGGTTATGATTTTGTCCATCAATCTTCTGATGATGACATTCCCAAACAGATTTTCTTTCCGTCAGTTTCTATTGACGATGTGTTTCCCCAGCAAGTATTTTCTCCGTCTATCATTAGACGTCATGAGTATGGTTTTCTTTCCGTCTATCTTTAGACGATGTGGTTCTTCAGACAAGTTTTCTCCCTGTCTATCTTTAGACAAGGTGATAAGATCAAGTGCATGTTGATCTGGCCTTCGGAAAGGTTTTTCTCCGTCTATCATTAGACACCGTGAGTTAGGTTTTTCTCCATCTATCTTTAGACGTTGGGAGTTTGAGTATGGTTTTCTTTCCGTCTATCTTCAGACGATGTGGTTCTTCGGACAAGTTTTCTTCCTGTCTATCTTTAGACAATGTGATAAGATCAAGTGCATGTTGATCTGGCCTTCGGTATGGTCTTCTTCGTCTATCTTTAGACGTCGTGAGTTTGGATATGGTTTTCTCTCCGTCTATCTTTAGACGATGCGAGGTTTCAAGGCGATCTTTCAGATATTGGTTTTCTGTCTGTTTATTGGTTGAGGTGACATTTTAAGAGGGTTTTTCTCCTGACTGTCGATTCTTATTGACGTCGAGGCTCTTTGAAGAATGGTCGGTTTTACTAGTTGTTGATTCTTATTGATGACATGGCTCTTTGAAGGTGGTTTTATTCCTGTCAGTTCTTATTGATGATGTGGCCCCTTTGAAGATATCTTTCCATCAGCTCCTATGGACGAAAGGATTCTGAAATTTGATGGGTGGTTTTGAAGTTCATTGACGTGGATATTTTTTCTTTCTGTCTATCTTTAGACAATGTGAACCTTCGGGATGGTGTCTTTCCATCTATCATTAGACGATGTGAGTATTGGATTTGTTCCTGTTCACCCTCAGATGATGTGAGCGTGGTGATTCCTCTCGTCTATCATTAGACGATGCGAGATTTGGATATGATTTTCCTCTCGTCTATCATTAGACGATGCGAGATTTGGATATATTTTCCTCTCGTCTATCATTAGACGATGTGAGATTTGGACATGATGTTTCTCTTCGTCTATCATTGGACGATGTGAGTGTTTTGGATATAACGTTTTCTTCCCGTCTATCAGTAGACGATGTGATTTTGGATATTGTGTCTATCATCAGACGATGTTGGTACTTGACGGCGATGTCGGGTGTTTCTCATAGTTCTGTATCCCCACAGGTACTTGACGGCGATGTCGAGTGTTTCTCAAAGTTATAGTTAGATGGCGGCAATGTCAGAGGAATTTTATGTGGAGTTCTGACGACGAGGTCAGATGTTTTACAAATTGGATATTGATGACTGACGGCGAAGTCAGATGTTTTACAAATTTGATGATGCATTTTGACGGCGAAGTCAGGTGCTTTTACTGGATATTGATGGCGGACGGTGATGTCAGAGGTTTCTTATTTACGGTTGGCAAATTTCCGGGTTTTTTTGTATTCAATCACCTTCTACCATGAATGTCTGAAAGCGGGTGCTTTTCATCCCTTCTTGTCCAAGTCGATTGAATAGGGGCAGCTGTTGCACCCCAAAATTTGCCCACCGATTTTCCGACTTTGACTGGCTTTTGCTTCGTTTTTCATCTGCATATCATTTTCGCATTTTGCCCGTATTATCAGCCGGATTGAATTTGTCAGGATTTTAGCCGCTTCGCTCGCGTTTCAGGCGAATCAAATTAATTCAAACGAAAAGCTCAGTGTCAAAATCGAGCGAAAGTCGCTCTCCTCTTGATAATTCAATCCATGTTGATAATATCGGCACATTTCGGTGCTCGCCCGTTTTCCCATGGCATTTTGCATTTATTTATCTTTTTTTTTTTGCTTTATTTAATCATTTAGAATAGTTATTTATTTCTTTCTTTAAGAATAGATTTTATTTTTATAGTTTTTATATAGAAGTTTAAGTTATTTGAATTTTTATTAGAAATAGTTTTTTCTTATTTAGAATAGAAATAGATTATTTTTATAGTATAGAATTAATTTGTTTTTAGAATCATTTTAGTTTTAGAATTAATTAGATTTGATTTAATTTTATAGACATTTTAGGATTTTAGAATTAAATTATTATTGTTAGAGATATTTTAGGATTTAAATATTTTTTAGATTTAGATTTTTTATTCTAGAGTTTTAACAGTTTTAATTTTTAGAAATGGTTTATTTTTTGGAATATAGATTTTTTGTTTAGAAAATAGGTTTTAGAATATTAAATAGTTTTGAATAGATTTTTATTTTCATATAGAAATTATTTTATTTTGTTTTAATAGTTTTTAAATAATTTTGTTTATAAGTTGTTTAGAGTTATGTATTAAATAGGTTTTTTAATATTAGGATTTACTTGTAATTAATTTTATTTAATAGTTTTTGTTAGAATTTTCTTTTTAAAGTTATTCTCATTTTATTATATTAGAATTGGTTTTAGCATAGAATACTTATTAGTTTTTATTATTGCTCATTTATTAATTAGTTTAAAATAGTTTTTATTAATTAATTTTAATTTTTTAATGTTCATGTAATATATTTTTGTTTGTACAAAATTGTTAATGAAAGTTAATTCGTCCCAGCGGTCCGGTTTGGTTGTGTTATACCAAAAGTATGGGGGTTCGAACCGCAGCCCCAGCGTTTTGTTTTTTCCGTTTTATTATATTGTGTACATGTTTTTGTTTGTGCGTTTTTATTAATGAATGTAAATGTGTCCGAGTGGTTGAATTTGTTTGTTGTATGTTTGAAGGATGTGTGTTCGAATCCCACCTTCAGCACTTTTGTGTTTTTTATTTTTTTTTTTCCAGTTTTTATTATTTTTTTATTATTATAGATTTTAGTTTAATTATGAGTTTTGTATATATTTTTTTAAAAAAATAGGTTTCTTTTATTTATATTATTATTATTTTTATAAACATTCTGTATATATATATTTTTTTATATATTATATTTTAGTTTGCATATATATTTTTTATATTATATTTTAATATTAGAGTTCATCATATACATTAGCTCTATTTTCCTTTAACTACTAGTCATTAACCCCCTGCCACGTGTCAAATGCCTATAAAGGCAGACACTATTCACTGTCTCCCAGCGAGAGACTCACAAACCTTGCCGCTGACTCCAACCCTAACCCTAATCCCATCAGCCAGCCTCAACCTTCATCTTGTTCTTCATCAAGACAAAAAAATCAGAAAGTCTTCTTTCATGTTCATCACAGACAATATCAATAGCTTGAACAATCACATGAACTAGTTTGACCTTCAAAGTTTCAATCCAGAAAACCTACCCAAAGTTACCCAGAAACCGCAAACTTTCTCTGAAAACCAAAATCACCCAGAAACTATCGAACCTCAAACCCACTTCTTCCGAAAACCTTCCGTCAAAATCCATTTCGAATCCTCAAATCACAAACTTCCTTCATCGAAACAAACCCAGATCTGAACGTTCCAAGCACACCCAGCGGAAATCTCAAACGTAACCGCTAAACACTGCCATTTTCCGCCATTGATTTCCGCTTTCCTTCTACTAATCTTCAACCTCATCAAACAAAGCACCACACAGTCAAACTTCTTCGACTGTCACCGAAAAAACCGCCGGAAACCACCCTCAACAGCAAACTAACATAACCCACACGAAATCAATCTTCAACACAATCCCTCAAGCTTTCCTCATCAGAAACCTAAATCAGAAGCGGAGGAAGGTGAGAGTGAATCAGAGTGAGACGAAAAAGTTGGAGAAGAGAGAAAGTGAATCTGAGAGCGAGAGAGAAAAGCAGAGAGAACGTTAGGAAAGACTGTTTTTTTATTTATTATTCTTATTATTTCAGTTTATTATTTGTTTATTTATTTTTATTATCTATTTATTTTTGACTGTTGGCTGACTGTAGGTGGGCCTCTGGCCCGTTTTTGTTGGATTTACACCCCTCCTGGATCTGTATCTCCCTCCCTCTGTTTTTTTTTATTTTTTATTTAGTTTTAATATGTAAATATAATTTTATATTAATTTTAAAACAGTTTGTATATATTATATATTATTTTTCTTCTTAACATATTTTATAATTTTTGTAAATATATAGTACTAATTAGTATGTGGATATTGTATTTATTTTGTTTTATGAATTTCTTTAAGAGTTTATTTATATATATATTTCTTTTAGAATTTTTTAGAGTTTTATTTAAATTGTATGAATTTTTCTTTTTAAAATTTAAACATTTATTTTTAAAGTTAATTTTATTTCGCATTTTGTTATTGGACATTTTGTTACATTTTGCCTTTTCGGTCGATGACGAGACCTCCGTAATTCATTACCAGTCAAATTATTGATGAGTAATGTTGGATCTGAGACCACCTCTTTCTATCCACATTATACCCCGATTCGATTCAAAACATTGTCAAACCATCTTCCTAAAATAAATCATCTTTATATTGAACTAAAAGAGGGGATTAAGTGTAGACTTTATTCCTCTCCGAGTGTCGAGATGCTCACTGTAGTGTGGGTGGTTTAGACACTCGTCTTTCATTACGAAGACGTCTTTCTTTCCATTTTCAACCTTCTCTTCTAAAACCTCGGTCTCGCGCCGAGTGCATTTTCAAAATCCCTTTCAATAAGGAATCACTTCTCTTTGTACTGGACCTAAAGAGAAAGGATTAAGTGTAGACTTCTTCCTTTCCGAGTGTCGAGATGCTCACTGTAGTGAGAGTGGTTTCGACGCTCGTCTTTCAATACGAAGACGTTTTCATACCATCTCTCCTAAAACCTCGGTCTCGTTACTGAGTCCATTTTCAAACCATCTTTAAAATAAATTTCTCTTTGTATTGAATTAAAAAGAGAGGATTAGGTGTAGACCTCTTCCTCTCCGAATGTTGGGATGCCCACTGTAGTGAGGGTGGTCTTGATATTCGTTTTTCAATACAAAGACGCGACTTTATCCACCATCTCGCTTTCACAACTTCCTTCCACAATTTTCACACCTAAAACCTTGGTCCTGTACCGAGTGCATTTTCAAATCTTTTCATAACAAAAACTTGAATGGTCGTGGAGTGGTTAGGCGTAGGCCTTCTCCTATCCCGAGTGTTGACGTTTACCGTAGGGTTCTCTGTCGCAAAGCACTTACCATTCAAAACCAAAAACACTTTAATAAGAGAATGAAGATCTCTTTGTATTGAATTAAAGAGAGGGGATTAAGTGTAGTCTTCTTCCTCTCCGAGCGTTGGGATGCCCACTGTAGTGAGGGTGGTTTCGACGCTCGTCTTTCAATACGAAGACACCTCGTTCACCACATAATTTTCATAACACAAAAACTTTGAGATAACGAATTGGGTACTACCTGTAGGGGTTACTATCCGAGGACATGTCTCGCCCCCCTAAAAACAATCCAATCAATCAAATGTGACATCTTGGAGAGCACAATCCCCCCTATTACCTGTAGTTTCCCGAACTACGTCGACTCTGACTTTCTCATACCTATTGAGAATACGTAGGCATAGGACTGCGAAGTCCTACCGAGTCTGTTCTGTTCTTTTTCTCTTTTTCCCCGTTACCTCTCTTTCCTTGTTTCTAACCCTTTCTCTCTCTCCCTTTAGAAAACACTTTTATAGCATAATATTTAAGCAGATAAATTCACACATCGACAAACAAAAGGTTCCCATCGAGTACGATGGATGCGAGGGGTGCTAATACCTTCCCTTCGCATAACCGGCTTCCGAACCCGTTCTTGGTTGTGAGACCATCTTATCCATTTTTTTAAGGTTTTCTCGATATTTTCCTTTCCCCTAATGGGATAAATAAAGTTCGGTGGCGACTCTTCTGTCCTTTCTTTTTCGCCTCCCCGTCGTTGCACGATGCATTTTTCGAGTAGCGACACCTGGGTTATGTTTTCGACCCAGTTGGGTTATGACCCGAATTTGCTTTCTTTTTAAAGGAAAAATACTCGTGTTATCTTTCACCTAGTTACACTTTAACGAAAAATACATTCGGAGCTTTGAGAGAACCATGGAGAGCTAATTCCTTAGAGTCTTTCTGCTGTAATCGCGTTCCAACGCTTTGAGGTTTTTACTTTATCAATCTAATTCGTTTCTCTTTAAACACTATTCTATGAATTGGTTTTGCTAAATCTGGTAGTTTATAGAATTGTTTTGATTAAATTCGTATGATTGCATCCTTAACTTTTATTCGCCGTTACTTCGCTTTGTCGTTAATTCGCGTTTATAATTCGTGTTTGCTTAATTCACGAAAACTTAATCCGTTTGCTTAATTTGAAATATAGGATTGTTAATCTAGTTTATGCCTTTTGCGCTTGTTAATTGACATAGGAATCGAATAGAGATCGAAATCGCTTAGGAAATTGGTAAGGTAGAAACCCGTGATAAGCCGGAACCGAAAACAGTAGATTGACTTATTTTGATAATCACTTATTTTAACCGCTTAATTGCATTTTCTTTATTTATCCGATCAGAAACCAAACGAACTCCCCCTCCATTTCGAATTTGGTAGATTAATCACATAAAAGAATCCTTGAGACGATATCCGAGTTGAATTGTCGTTGTATTACGTTTTCATCAAAAACACTTGTTTTGATCCGCGCGCGACAACTGATCAATGAGCTAGGCCCTCCACGACGGAGAGATGGATTGGGACGACCGCGTGTGATGAGCGGGACAGAGCAATATATATATATATATATATATATATATATATATATATATATATATATATATATATATATATATATATATATATATATATATATATATATATATATATATATATATATATATATATATATATATATATATATATATATATATAATATATATTATATATATATATATATATATATATATATATAAGAATCTTAATCGGTTGAGTAAGTAAATAAAAAATTAATTATATTTAATAATTAATTATTTAATTGAATATGTGCTTAAATATAAGTGGATGTCAAGATAATCCATTTCGAAATAATGAGAATTCTAAATGATTATCATTCTATATATAGGCTATGATCTGAAATATATCATCCTATTAGAAGATTATCTCTTTTTATCCCCATTCGAAGAGTTTTCAAGACATTACGAGTACCGGTTGAGAAAAATCCACAAGCCAACCAGTGTCAAACACTTGTCTTTACACTTTTGTATTTTAGAATTATCCTTGTCATTGTCTAAAAATCTTTCTCATTATATTCGTTAAGGTATTCCTATAACCATTAATATCAAAATGTCATAGATCCTAAGGTTTGTGTCAATGGGGAGACACTTAAGCGCTCCCAGCATGATGAGTGATCAGTGCATATTTTTTCACTTTATCCTATATTTTTACTTAGGCATTTCTTTAATTTATCTTGATTATTTCTATGTTTTATTTTGATTTTATATTTTATTTTATTTATGGCTTAATTTGATTTCCGCACTTATTTTTCAGCTTTAGCAGTCTGCACGGAAACGATCATAACTGGAGTTCCGGAAATCCGTTTGAGGCGTTCTAAAAATCGCCGGAAAGCTAAAAGAGAGAGCTACGACTTTCGTGTTGCAGTCGAAGTCAAATTCGGAGCCCAAAATTCCAGAATTCCGTTTGAAGTTACTGCATTAGAATTTTATTTTAGTGTTGGGTCATGTATTGGGCCTGGGTTATGTTTTCGACCCAGTTGGGTTATGACCCGAATTTGCTTTCTTTTTTAAGGAAAAAATACTCGTGTTACTGTTCACCTAGTTACATTTTCACGAAAAATACATTCGGAGCTTTGAAAGAACCATGGAGAGCTAATTCGTAAGAGTCGTTCTGCTGTAATCGCGTTCCAACGCTTTGAGGTTTTTACTTAATCAATCTAATTCGTTTCTCTTTAAACACTATTCTATGATTTGCTTTTGCTGAATCTGTTAGCTTATAGAATTGTTTTGATTAAATTCGTATGATTGCATCCTTAGCTTTTATTCGTCGTTACGTCGCTTTGTCGTTAATTCGCGTTTATAATTTGTGTTTGCTTAATTCACGAAAACTTAATCCGTTTGCTTAATTTGGAATATAGGATTGTTAATCTAGTTTATGTCTTTTGCGCTTGTTAATTGACATAGGAATCAAATAGAGATCGAAATCACTTAGGAAATTGGTAAGGTAGAAACCCGTGATAAGCCGGAACCGAAAACAGTAGATTGACTTATTTTGATAATCACTTATTTTAACCGCTTAATTGCATTTTCTTTATTTATCCGATCAGAAACCAAACCAACTCCCCCCATCTCTCCGTCATGGAGGGGCCTAGCTCACTGATCAGTTGTCGCGCGCGGATCAAAACAAGTGTTTTTGATGAAAACGTAATACAACGACAATTCAACTCGGATATTGTCTCAAGGATTCTTTTATGTGATTAATCTACCAAATTCGAAATGGGCCGACCCCGTGTGATGAGCGGGACAGAGCAATATATATATATATATATATATATATATATATATATATATATATATATATATATATAATATATATATATATATATATATATATATATATATATATATATATATATATATATATATATATATATATATATATATATATATATATATATATATATATATATATATATATTATATATATATATATATATATATATATATATATATATATATATATATATATATATATATATATATATATATATATATATATATATATATATATATATATAATATATATATATATATAATATATATATATATATATATATATATATATATATATATATATATATATATATATATATAATATATATATATATATATATATATATATATATATATATATATATATATATATATATATATATATATATATATATATATATATATATATATATATATATATATATATATATATATATATATATATATATATATATATATATATATATATATATATATATATATATATATATATATATATATATATATATATATATATATATATATATATATATATATATATATATATATATATATAAGAATCTTAATCGATTGAGTTAGTAAATAAAATAATTAAATATATTTAATAATTAATTATTTAATTGAATATGTGCTTAAATATAAGTGGATATCAAGATAATCCATTTCGAAATAATGAGAATTCTAAATGATTATCATTCTATATATAGGCTATGATCTCAAATATATCATCCTATAAGAAGATTATCTCTTTTTATCCCCATTCGAAGAGTTTTCAAGACATTACGAGTACCGGTTGAGAAAAATCCACAAGCCAACCAGTGTCGAACACTTGTCTGTACACTTTTGTATTTTAGAATTATCGTTGTTATTGTCTAAAAATCTTTCTCATTATATTCGTTAAGGTATTCCTATAATCATTAATATCAAAATGTCATAGATCCTAAAGTTTGTGTCAATGGGGAGACGCTTAAGCGCTCCCAACGTGATGAGTGATCAGTGCATATTTATGCACTTTCTCCTATATTTTTTACTTAGGCATTTCTTTACTTTATCTTTATTATTTTTTATGTTTTATTTTGTTTTTATATTTTATTTTATTTGTGGCTTAATTTGATTTCCGCACTTTTTTTTCAAGCTTTAGCAGTCTGCACGGAAACGATCATAACTGGAGTTCTGGAAATCCGTTTGAAGCGTTCTAAAAAATCGCCGGAAAGCTAAGAGAGAGCTACGATTTTCGTGTTGGAGTCGAAGTCAGATTCGGAGCCCAAAATCCCAGAATTCCGTTTGTAGTTACTGCATTAGAATTTTATTTTAGTGTTGGGTCATGTATTGGGCCTGGGTTATGTTTCTGACCCAGTTGGGTTATGACCAAAATTTGCTTTCTTTTTAAAGGAAAAATACTCGTGTTACTGTTCACACCTAGTTACATTTTCACGAAAAATACATTCGGAGCTTTGAGAGAACCATGGAGAGCTAATTCCTTAGAGTCATTCTGCTGTAATCGTGTTCCAACGCATTGAGGTTTTTACTTTATCAATCTAATTCGTTTCTCTTTAAACACTATTCTATGATTTGTTTTTGCTTAATCTGTTAGTTTATAGAATTGTTTTGATTAAATTCGTATGATTGCATCCTTAGCTTTTATTCGTCGTTACGTCGCTTTGTTGTTAATTCGCGTTTATAATTCGTGTTTGCTTAATTCACGAAAACTTAATCCGTTTGCTTAATTTGGAATATAGGATTGTTAATCTATTTTATGTCTTTTGCGTTTGTTAATTGACATAGGAATCGAATAGAGATCGAAATCGCTTAGGAAATTGGTAAGGTAGAAACCCGTGATAAGTCGGAACCGAAAACAGTAGATTGACTTATTTTGATAATCACTTATTTTAACCGCTTAATTGCATTTTCTTTATTTATCGGACAGAAACCAAACCAACTCCCCCTCCATTTCTAATTTGGTAGATTAATCACATAAAATAATCCTTGAGATGATTTCCGAGTTGAATTGTCGTTGTATTACGTTTTTATCAAAACACTCATTTTGATCCGCGCGCGACAACTGATCAATGAGCTAGGCCTCCACGACGGAGAGATGGATTGGGCCGACCCCGTGTGATATATATATATATATATATATATATATATATATATATATATATATATATATATATATATATATATTATATATATATATATATATATATATATATATATAATATATATATATATATATATATATATATATATATATATATATATATATATATATATATATATATATATATATATTATATATTTATATATATATATATATATATATATATATATATATATATATATATATATATATATATATTATATATATATATATATATATATATATATATATATATATATATATATATAAGAATCTTAATCGGTTGAGTAAGTAAATAAAATAATTAATTATATTTAATAATTAATTATTTAATTGAATATGTGCTTAAATATAAGTGGATGTCAAGATAATCCATTTCGAAATAATGGGAATTCTAAATGATTATCATTCTATATATAGGCTATGATCTCAAATATATCATCCTATAAGAAGATTATCTCTTTTTATCCCCATTCGAAGAGTTTTCAAGACATTACGAGTACCGGTTGAGAAAAATCCACAAGCCTACCAGTGTCAAACACTTGTATGTACACTTTTGTATTTTAGAATTATCGTTGTCATTGTCTAAAAATCTTTCTCATTATATTCGTTAAGGTATTCCTATAATCATTAATATCAAAATGTCATAGATCCTAAGGTTTGTGTCCATGGGGAGACGCTTAAGCGCTCCCAGCGTGATGAGTGATCAGTGCATATTTATGCACTTTCTCCTATATTTTTACTTAGGCATTTCTTTACTTTATCTTGATTATTTTTATGTTTTATTTTGTTTTTATATTTTATTTTATTTTTGGCTTAATTTGATTTCCCCACTTATTTTTCAGCTTTAGCAGTCTGCACGGAAACGATCATAACTGGAGTTCTGGAAATCCGTTTGAAGCGTTCTAAAAATCGCCGGAAAGCTAAGAGAGAGCTACGATTTTAGTGTTGGAGTCGAAGTCAGATTCGGAGCCCAAAATCCCAGAATTCCGTTTGTAGTTACTGCATTAGAATTTTATTTTAGTGTTGGGTCATGTATTGGGCCTGGGTTATGTTTTCGACCCAGTTGGGTTATGACCAGAATTTGCTTTCTTTTTAAAGGAAAAATACTCGTGTTACTGTTCACCTAGTTACATTTTCACGAAAAATACATTCGGAGCTTTGAGAGAACCATGGATTGCTAATTCCTTAGAGTCATTCTGCTGTAATCGTGTTCCAACGCATTGAGGTTTTTACTTTATCAATCTAATTCGTTTCTCTTTAAACACTATTCTATGATTTGTTTTTGCTTAATCTGTTAGTTTATAGAATTGTTTTGATTAAATTCGTATGATTGCATCCTTAGCTTTTATTCGTCGTTACGTCGCTTTGTTGTTAATTCGCGTTTATAATTCGTGTTTGCTTAATTCACGAAAACTTAATCCGTTTGCTTAATTTGGAATATAGGATTGTTAATCTATTTTATGTCTTTTGCGTTTGTTAATTGACATAGGAATCGAATAGAGATCGAAATCGCTTAGGAAATTGGTAAGGTAGAAACCCGTGATAAGTCGGAACCGAAAACAGTAGATTGACTTATTTTGATAATCACTTATTTTAACCGCTTAATTGCATTTTCTTTATTTATCGGACCAGAAACCAAACCAACTCCCCCTCCATTTCTAATTTGGTAGATTAATCACATAAAATAATCCTTGAGACGATTTCCGAGTTGAATTGTCGTTGTATTACGTTTTTATCAAAAACACTCATTTTGATCCGCGCGCGACAACTGATCAATGAGCTAGGCCCTCCACGACGGAGAGATGGATTGGGCCGACCCCGTGTGATATATATATATATATATATATATATATATATATATCTATATATATATATCTATATATATATATATATATATATATATATATTATATATATATATATATATATATATATATATATATATATATATATATATATATATATATATATATATATATATATATATATATATATATATATATATATATATTATATATATATATATATATATATATATATATAAGAATCTTAATCGGTTGAGTAAGTAAATAAAATAATTAATTATATTTAATAATTAATTATTTAATTGAATATGTGCTTAAATATAAGTGGATGTCAAGATAATCCATTTCGAAATAATGGGAATTCTAAATGATTATCATTCTATATATAGGCTATGATCTCAAATATATCATCCTATAAGAAGATTATCTCTTTTTATCCCCATTCGAAGAGTTTTCAAGACATTACGAGTACCGGTTGAGAAAAATCCACAAGCCTACCAGTGTCAAACACTTGTATGTACACTTTTGTATTTTAGAATTATCGTTGTCATTGTCTAAAAATCTTTCTCATTATATTCGTTAAGGTATTCCTATAATCATTAATATCAAAATGTCATAGATCCTAAGGTTTGTGTCCATGGGGAGACGCTTAAGCGCTCCCAGCGTGATGAGTGATCAGTGCATATTTATGCACTTTCTCCTATATTTTTACTTAGGCATTTCTTTACTTTATCTTGATTATTTTTATGTTTTATTTTGTTTTTATATTTTATTTTATTTTTGGCTTAATTTGATTTCCCCACTTATTTTTCAGCTTTAGCAGTCTGCACGGAAACGATCATAACTGGAGTTCTGGAAATCCGTTTGAAGCGTTCTAAAAATCGCCGGAAAGCTAAGAGAGAGCTACGATTTTCGTGTTGGAGTCGAAGTCAGATTCGGAGCCCAAAATCCCAGAATTCCGTTTGTAGTTACTGCATTAGAATTTTATTTTAGTGTTGGGTCATGTATTGGGCCTGGGTTATGTTTTCGACCCAGTTGGGTTATGACCAGAATTTGCTTTCTTTTTAAAGGAAAAATACTCGTGTTACTGTTCACCTAGTTACATTTTCACGAAAAATACATTCGGAGCTTTGAGAGAACCATGGATTGCTAATTCCTTAGAGTCATTCTGCTGTAATCGTGTTCCAACGCATTGAGGTTTTTACTTTATCAATCTAATTCGTTTCTCTTTAAACACTATTCTATGATTTGTTTTTGCTTAATCTGTTAGTTTATAGAATTGTTTTGATTAAATTCGTATGATTGCATCCTTAGCTTTTATTCGTCGTTACGTCGCTTTGTTGTTAATTCGCGTTTATAATTCGTGTTTGCTTAATTCACGAAAACTTAATCCGTTTGCTTAATTTGGAATATAGGATTGTTAATCTATTTTATGTCTTTTGCGTTTGTTAATTGACATAGGAATCGAATAGAGATCGAAATCGCTTAGGAAATTGGTAAGGTAGAAACCCGTGATAAGTCGGAACCGAAAACAGTAGATTGACTTATTTTGATAATCACTTATTTTAACCGCTTAATTGCATTTTCTTTATTTATCGGACCAGAAACCAAACCAACTCCCCCTCCATTTCTAATTTGGTAGATTAATCACATAAAATAATCCTTGAGACGATTTCCGAGTTGAATTGTCGTTGTATTACGTTTTTATCAAAAACACTCATTTTGATCCGCGCGCGACAACTGATCAATGAGCTAGGCCCTCCACGACGGAGAGATGGATTGGGCCGACCCCGTGTGATATATATATATATATATATATATATATATATATATATATATATATATATATATATATCTATATATATATATCTATATATATATATATATATATATATATATATATATATATATATATATATATATATAAGAATCTTAATCGGTTGAGTAAGTAAATAAAATAATTAATTATATTTAATAATTAATTATTTAATTGAATATGTGCTTAAATATAAGTGGATGTCAAGATAATCCATTTCGAAATAATGGGAATTCTAAATGATTATCATTCTATATATAGGCTATGATCTCAAATATATCATCCTATAAGAAGATTATCTCTTTTTATCCCCATTCGAAGAGTTTTCAAGACATTACGAGTACCGGTTGAGAAAAATCCACAAGCCAACCAGTGTCAAACACTTGTATGTACACTTTTGTATTTTAGAATTATCGTTGTCATTGTCTAAAAATCTTTCTCATTATATTCGTTAAGGTATTCCTATAATCATTAATATCAAAATGTCATAGATCCTAAGGTTTGTGTCCATGGGGAGACGCTTAAGCGCTCCCAGCGTGATGAGTGATCAGTGCATATTTATGCACTTTCTCCTATATTTTTACTTAGGCATTTCTTTACTTTATCTTGATTATTTTTATGTTTTATTTTGTTTTTATATTTTATTTTATTTTTGACTTAATTTGATTTCCGCACTTATTTTTCAGCTTTAGCAGTCTGCACGGAAACGATCATAACTGGAGTTCCGGAAATCCGTTTGAGGCGTTCTAAAATTCGCCGGAAAGCTAAGAGAGAGAGCTACGACTTTTGTGTTGGAGTCGAAGTCAGATACAGAACCCAAAATTCCAGAATTCTGTTTGAAGTTACTGGATTAGAATTTTATTTTAGTGTTGGGTCATGTATTGGGCCTGGGTTATGTTTTCGACCCAGTTGGGTTATGACCCGAATTTGCTTTCTTTTTAAAGGAAAAATACGCGTGTTACTGTTCACCTAGTTACATTTTCAATAAAAATACATTCGGAGCTTTGAGAGAACCATGGAGAGTTAATTCCTTAGAGTCATTCTGCTGTAATCGCGTTCCAACGCTTTGAGGTTTTTACTTCATCAATCTAAATCGTTTCTCTTTAAACACTATTCTATGAATTGCTTTTGCTTAATCTGTTACTTTATAGAATTGTTTTGATTAAATTCGTATGATTGCATCGTTAGCTTTTATTCGTCGTTACGTCGCTTTGTCGTTAATTCGCGTTTATAATTCGTGTTTGCCTAATTCACGAAAACTTAATCCGTTTGCTTAATTTGGAATATAGGATTGTTAATCTAGTTTATGTCTTTTGCGCTTGTTAATTGACATAGGAATCGAATAGAGATCGAAATCACTTAGGAAATTGGTAAGGTAGAAACCCGTGATAAGCCGGAACCGAAAACAGTAGATTGACTTATTTTGATAATCGCTTATTTTAACCGCTTAATTGCATTTTCTTTATTTATCCGATCAGAAACCAAACCAACTCCCCCTCCATTTCGAATTTGGTAGATTAATCACATAAAAGAATCCTTGAGACGATATCCGAGTTGAATTGTCGTTGTATTACGTTTTCATAAAAAACACTCGTTTTGATCCGCGAGCGACAACTGATCAATGAGCTAGGCCCTCCACGACGGAGAGATGGATTGGGCCGACCCCGTGTGATGAGCGGGACATAGCAATATATATATATATATATATATATATATATATATATATATATATTATATATATATATATATATATATATATATATATATATATATATATATATATATATATATATATATATATATATATATATATATATATATATATATATATATATATATATATATATATATATATTATATATATATATATATATATATATATATATATATATATATATATATATATATATATATATATATATATATATATATATATATATATATATAAGAATCTTAATCGGTTGAGTAAGTAAATAAAATAATTATTTAATAATTAATTATTTAATTGAATATGTGCTTAAATATAAGTGGATGTCAAGATAATCCATTTCGAAATAATGGGAATTCTAAATGATTATCATTCTATATATAGGCTATGATCTCAAATATATCATCCTATAAGAAGATTATCTCTTTTTATCCCCATTCGAAGAGTTTTCAAGACATTACGAGTACCGGTTGAGAAAAATCCACAAGCCAACCAGTGTCAAACACTTGTATGTACACTTTTGTATTTTAGAATTATCGTTGTCATTGTCTAAAAATCTTTCTCATTATATTCGTTAAGGTATTCCTATAATCATTAATATCAAAATGTCATAGATCCTAAGGTTTGTGTCCATGGGGAGACGCTTAAGCGCTCCCAGCGTGATGAGTGATCAGTGCATATTTATGCACTTTCTCCTATATTTTTACTTAGGCATTTCTTTACTTTATCTTGATTATTTTTATGTTTTATTTTGTTTTTATATTTTATTTTATTTTTGACTTAATTTGATTTCCGCACTTATTTTTCAGCTTTAGCAGTCTGCACGGAAACGATCCTAACTGGAGTTCCGGAAATCCGTTTGAGGCGTTCTAAAATTCGCCGGAAAGCTAAGAGAGAGAGCTACGACTTTCGTGTTGGAGTCGAAGTCAGATACAGAACCCAAAATTCCAGAATTCTGTTTGAAGTTACTGGATTAGAATTTTATTTTAGTGTTGGGTCATGTATTGGGCCTGGGTTATGTTTTCGACCCAGTTGGGTTATGACCCGAATTTGCTTTCTTTTTAAAGGAAAAATACGCGTGTTACTGTTCACCTAGTTACATTTTCAATAAAAATACATTCGGAGCTTTGAGAGAACCATGGAGAGTTAATTCCTTAGAGTCATTCTGCTGTAATCGCGTTCCAACGCTTTGAGGTTTTTACTTTATCAATCTAAATCGTTTCTCTTTAAACACTATTCTATGAATTGCTTTTGCTTAATCTGTTAGTTTATAGAATTGTTTTGATTAAATTCGTATGATTGCATCGTTAGCTTTTATTCGTCGTTACGTCGCTTTGTCGTTAATTCGCGTTTATAATTCGTGTTTGCCTAATTCACGAAAACTTAATCCGTTTGCTTAATTTGGAATATAGGATTGTTAATCTAGTTTATGTCTTTTGCGCTTGTTAATTGACATAGGAATCGAATAGAGATCGAAATCGCTTAGGAAATTGGTAAGGTAGAAACCCGTGATAAGCCGGAACCGAAAACAGTAGATTGACTTATTTTGATAATCGCTTATTTTAACCGCTTAATTGCATTTTCTTTATTTATCCGATCAGAAACCAAACCAACTCCCCCTCCATTTCGAATTTGGTAGATTAATCACATAAAAGAATCCTTGAGACGATATCCGAGTTGAATTGTCGTTGTATTACGTTTTCATAAAAAACACTCGTTTTGATCCGCGAGCAACAACTGATCAATGAGCTAGGCCCTCCACGACGGAGAGATGGATTGGGCCGACCCCGTGTGATGAGCGGGACATAGCAATATATATATATATATATATATATATATATATATATATATATATATATATATATATATATATATATATATATATATATATATATATATATATATATATATATATATATATATATATATATATATATATATATATATATATATATGTATATATATATATATATAAGAATCTTAATCGGTTGAGTAAGTAAATAAAATAATTAATTATATTTAATAATTAATTATTTAATTGAATATGAGCTTAAATATAAGTGGATGTCAAGATAATCCATTTCGAAATAATGAGAATTCTAAATGATTATCATTCTATACATAGACTATGATCACAAGTATATCATCCTATAAGAAGATTATTTCTTTTTATCCCCATTCGAAGCGTTTTCAAGACATTACGAGTACCAGTTGAGAAAAATCCACAAGCCAACCAGTGTCAAACACTTGTCTGTACACTTTTGTATTTTAGAATTATCGTTGTCATTGTCTAAAAATTTTTCTCATTATATTCCTTAAGGTATTCCTATAATCATTAATATCAAAATGTCATAGATCCTAAGGTTTGTGTCCATGGGGAGACGCTTAAGCGCTCCAAGCGTGATGAGTGATTAGTGCATATTTATGCACTTTCTCCTATATTTTTACTTAGGCATTTATTTACTTTATCTTGATTATTTTTATGTTTTATTTTGTTTTTATATTTTATTTTATTTTTGGCTTAATTTGATTTCCGCACTTATTTTTCAGCTTTAGCAGTCTGCACGGAAACGATCATAAATGGAGTTCCGGAAATCTGTTTGAGGCGTTCTAAAAATCGTCGGAAAGCTAAGAGAGAGAGCTACGACTTTCGTGTTGGAGTCGAAGTCAGATTCGGAGCCCAAAATTCCAGAATTCCGTTTGAAGTTACTGCATTAGAATTTTATTTTAGTGTTGGGTCATGTATTGGGCCTGGGTTATGTTTTCGACCCAGTTGGGTTATGACCCAAATTTGCTTTCTTTTAAAGGAAAAATACTCGTGTTACTGTTCACCTAGTTACATTTTCACGAAAAATACATTCGGAGCTTTGAGAGAACCATGGAGAGCTAATTCTTTAGAGTCATTCTGCTGTAATCGCGTTCCAATGCTTTGAGGTTTTTACTTTATAAATCTAATTCGTTTCTCTTTAAACACTATTCTATGAATTGCTTTTGCTTAATCTGTTAATTTATAGAATTGTTTTGATTAAATTCGTATGATTGCATCCTTAGCTTTTATTCGTCGTTACGTCGCTTTGTCGTTAATTCGCGTTTATAATTCGTGTTTGCTTAATTCACGAAAACTTAATCCGTTTGCTTAATTTGGAATATAGGATTGTTAATCTAGTTTATGTCTTTTGCGCTTGTTAATTGACATAGGAATCAAATAGAGATCGAAATCGCTTAGGAAATTGGTAAGGTAGAAACCCGTGATAAGCCGGAACCGAAAACAGTAGATTGACTTATTTTGATAATCGCTTATTTTAACCGCTTAATTGTATTTTCTTTATTTATCCGACCAGAAACCAAACCAACTCCCCCTCCATTTCGAATTTGGTAGATTAATCACATAAAAGAATCCTTGAGACGATATCCGAGTTGTATTGTCGCTGTATTACGTTTTCATCAAAAACACTCGTTTTGATCCGCGAGCGACAACTGATCAATGAGCTAGGCCCTCCACGACGGAGAGATGGATTGGGCCGACCCCGTGTGATTAGCGGGACAGAGCAATATATATATATATATATATATATATATATATATATATATATATATATATATATATATATATATATATATATATATATATATATATATATATATATATATATATATATATATATATATATATATATATATATATATATATATATATATATATATATATATATATATATATATATATATATATATATATATATATATATATAAGAATCTTAACCGGTTGAGTAAGTAAATAAAATAATTAATTATATTTAATAATTAATTATTTAATTGAATATGTGCTTAAATATAAGTGGATGTCAAGATAATCCATTTCGAAATAATGAGAATTCTAAATGATTATCATTCTATATATAGACTATGATCACAAATATATCATCCTATAAGAAGATTATTTCTTTTTATCCCCATTCGAAGAGTTTTCAAGACATTACGAGTACCGGTTGAGAAAAATCCACAAGCCAACCAGTGTGAAACACTTGTCTGTACACATTTGTATTTTAGAATTATCATTGTCATTGTCTAAAAAATTTTCTCATTATATTCATTAAGGTATTCCTATAATCATTAATATCAAAATGACATAGATCCTAAGGTTTGTGTCCATGGGGAGACGCTTAAGCGCTCCCAGCGTGATGAGTGATCAGTGCATATTTATGAACTTTCTCCTATATTTTTACTTAGGCATTTCTTTACTTTAACTTGATTATTTTTATGTTTTATTTTGTTTTTATATTTTATTTTATTTTTGGCTTAATTTGATTTCCGCACTTATTTTTCAGCTTTAACAGTCTGCACGGAAACGATCATAACTGGAGTTCCGGAAATCCGTTTGAGTCGTTCTAATAATCGCCGGAAAGCTAAGAGAGAGAGCTACGACTTTCGGGTTGGAGTCGAAGTCAGATTCTGAGCCTAAAATTCCCGAATTCCGTTTGAAGTTACTGCATTAGAATTTTATTTTAGTGTTGGGTCATGTATTGGGCCTGGGTTATGTTTTCGACCCAGTTGGGTTATGACCCGAATTTGCTTTCTTTTTAAAGGAAAAATACTCGTGTTACTGTTCACCTAGTTACATTTTCACGAAAAATACATTCGGAGCTTTGAGAGAACCATGGAGAGCTAATTCTTTAGAGTCATTCTGCTGTAATCGCGTTCCAACGCTTTGAGGTTTTTACTTTATCAATCTAATTCGTTTCTCTTTAAACACTATTCTATGAATTGCTTTTGCTTAATCTGTTAATTTATAGAATTGTTTTGATTAAATTCGTATGATTGCATCCTTAGCTTTTATTCGTCGTTACGTCGCTTTGTCGTTAATTCGCGTTTATAATTCGTGTTTGCCTAATTCACGAAAACTTAATCCGTTTGCTTAATTTGGAATATAGGATTGTTAATCTAGTTTATGTCTTTTGCGCTTGTTAATTGACATAGGAATCAAATAGAGATCGAAATCGCTTAGGAAATTGGTAAGGTAGAAACCCGTGATAAGCCGGAACCGAAAACAGTAGATTGACTTATTTTGATAATCGCTTATTTTAACCGCTTAATTGCATTTTCTTTATTTATCCGACCAGAAACCAAACCAACTCCCCCTCCATTTCGAATTTGGTAGATTAATCACATAAAAGAATCCTTGAGACGATATCCGAGTTGTATTGTCTCTGTATTACGTTTTCATCAAAAACACTCGTTTTGATCCGCGAGCGACAACTGATCAATGAGCTAGGCCCTCCACGACGGAGAGATGGATTGGGCCGACCCCGTGTGATTAGCGGGACAGAGCAATATATATATATATATATATATATATATATATATATATATATATATATATATATATATATATATATATATATATATTATATTTATTATATATATATATATATATTATATTTATATATAATAAATATGAATTAAATCCTATGAGGAAGCTAAAGTCCTAAGTTAATCACCCTAAAAAGAATGGGTCCAAAATGTAAAAGCATCTAACTAAACTAAAATCAACAATATCATGCATTAAACTAAACATTATTCAAAACCTATTTAAAAGAAAAATATACTAAAAATACAAAAATAAAATGAAATGCTAATTTTATTATGTGAAAATTTTCTTAACAAAAATATGAAAAGATGCAAAAACAACCATTTAAAAATGTGCAATTTTTCATTTGTTATGATTTTTTCAAGAATTAACAAAAATTGAAGGAAATTAAAATGAGTTAAATTGAGTTAGGGATGCAATTATCAATTATTTCAGTTAAAACAAGATGATGGGCCCAGACTGGGGGGCGCGCATAGCAAAGCGCGTCTGGGCCCAGTTAAACAGAAAACTCAAAGGAAGAAAAAAAACAAAAAACGGTGCAATTAGAAATAATATCAGTTCATTTTACATTGGGCCTTGCAAGCGGTGGTGTGAATATCAATTGGGACTAAAGCCCAGGCGTTTCTATTAATGAAACGCAGCGTTTTCATCACACTCAGTCTTTCCCTCCATTTCAATTTCAAATTGCAGCCGTTAGATCAACATTCCAAGTCAATGTTTCAGTCTAATCCCACGGTCAAAACATTATCTTCTCCAAAATGCTAGGGTTTCAACCTAGAACCAGAGTCCATGCATGAAACTTCAGCTCATTCGTTCTCACTCAATTCTCCATGAAATCCCAAACTATAAGAACCAAAATTGCTCTACTTTCTCCCAGGAATCCAGTCATATCAATATCTCTCCCTGAAACCCCCTAGAACTCCAAACCTGATAAGTAGAAACCTCTGGTTCCAATTGTTTTCACTGTGATCAATCTTTGCAATTCTTGCTCCTAATGGTACTATCATGCTCACGACATCACACTGGTTTCAACAAGCTATTTCATGCTAATTAAAACTCAATATCCAAACTGATCTTGATCCTCAAAGATTCTAGGGTCTGTCATTAACTTCCATGAAACCTTCTCAAACCTTATGGAAATGATCCTCTAACCTAACCTAACAATTCTAACCTAAAGATTCTACATTATTATAACTAAATCATGCTAATTCGATGAGATTACCAACCTGGTTTAAAGATGAAAACAGAGGTAGAAATCCTTGGATCTGAAGCTTGCAATGCTTTGGACTTGCTCCACAAACTTGATTCTTGGTTCTGTAAGCAATAGCACCTGCTCAAATGTCCTTAATCTTGCAATCACAATCTTCTTGCACTTTGGATGATGAAGTTGGTAGCACACGAATTCAGCTTCAATTCAATCAGATATTGATAGAAACTTGATCTATGATGGAGGTAGATGATGATAGGATCAAGAATTGTGGAGAATGATGAAGATTTGATAGAGTTTGGGATGAATTTGCACAATTGAAGAATGAGGTATAACTATGTGTTTTGAACAAAATGAATCACCAACCCTTGAATGAAGCCACTCTACCCAATATATAGATGATCATAGAACACTCAAGAACTTGGTAGAAACTTCTTGTGCACACTTTCCTTGAATTTTGGATATGTTAACTTCATACATAAGTAACCAATGGTATCTCTCAAACTTTGCCCTAAACTCCAAAATATACTTTTGCCAATGTTCTTAAAACATTTTTTCCAATCAAAATGACCTATAATTTCATCCCATTTGGCCATGTTATGAAAAATCTCAATTTTAGGTCACTTTTATTCATTAAATTCACTTTTAAATGACCAAATTTGGAACCTTGAGCTATGAGCATTTCCCAACTTTCATGATCACTTTTCTAGACTCAAAATATCATTTGGAGCAAGTTTGATGTTGTGAAGTTTTTCATTTGAAGCATCCTTGTATGAGTTTTGGGCATAGGCTTGAAATGACCTGTAATTCTCAAATGACCAAAATACCCTTTGCTTGCCAAGATCATAAGTAGAGTTCCACAAATCAGATGAAGGCATACCATACCTTTATAGAAATCTAAGACAATGAGGAACAACTCTTATGTTGACCATAAATTCATTTGAAATCTCCTTGAGGGGTAAAAGTTGCTTGGAAGACAAGTAACTTTCACAGACAAAATTTCAGAGGCCCCAGATGACCTGTAACTTGCAAGGACCATAACTTGATTTCGATAAATCTCCTTAATGTCTTACACCACTCAAATTAAAGGTCTTGAGATCCTATACAAGTTTCATGTTGGCCAAGGATCCATTTGAAGCTTGCATGTTGAATTATCTTGCTTGGAAATTTGCCCTAAATCAGGGGATTTTACACAGAAACCCTAATTTAGAAACTCCTCTTCTTCTTGATTTCTCTTGATTTCTTCTTGGAACAACACCACATCCTTATATATATGTCAAATGATGAACCCCACATCTCTCAAATAGACCTTGATGCCTTTCAATCAGTCATTTGACCTAGGGTTGACCCAAGGTTGACCCAGATGAAACCCTAGTTGACTGTCTTCAACTGCAGCTCTTGTGATCACATCAATGACTTGTCTCACTTTCAAAATGACTCCCCATGTCCTCTATGATGTCTATATACCCTCCATGCTCAATTCACAGCTCACAACTTCTTTGATGATCTTCATATACCCTCAAGATAGGAGAGAGACCCACTGCTTGATCCACTGACTTCTTAGATTTCAATTTCTTTCTGATGACTTGGATAAGATTGAATTTGCATAGTAACCTCTTGATAGGCTCATAGAGATAAGAATAGTACTTGGTCCCTTGTTGGATGATTTACTATGCTATGCTATGCAGATGATTAGACTATGTACATGACTCTATATGCAAATGCTAATGTAATTGAAACATAAACCAAGTGAAGTAGGTTGAGCAAATTTTAGGGTGCAACACTCATACAATGTATGCTAAGTCGGGACAGGTGCAAACTTAAGCATACATAAGACTTCGCTTAACTGAAGCATATGGAACCTTATGCTTCTCTTCCTTTTTTAAGATCCGTAGTGGCGCATTGTTTGAGACAAAACTTGTCTCCTTTAGCAACGGACGTGTCTCCTTGTTTACTATCTTTCATGTATTAAATAAAAAATATAGTGTCATTCTTCAATTATTTCTTTCATTACATCAAATTTTATCTAAATTCAATATAAATAGGTCAATTCTTTTAGCCTTGATATTAATTTAATCTAAAAAATAAAATAGAAGAGAGGTTAATATATCAATATCACATAATACTCTGACATTTATTCCTAATAAAATATATTTATATTTTTTACCTACTTTATTTCATAACAAAAAAATTAATGTATTAATATAAAGCAATTAATATAATATTTATAATTGTATTATTAAAATGAAGTCACCTTAAGACTGATTCTCATCTAATTTTAATATTAGTATAGAAATTCAAATTTAATCTCATCTCTTTTATTGTCAATTAGTGAGATATTTATACGTTCACACGGATATTGATATGGTATGCGTATTTTTTTAAAATATAATAAAAATGATTTTAGAAAAATTAAATTATTCAATTAAAAAGACATAATAAATTAATGCCTATAGTTAATTTCATATACAAAATATTAGAATCAACAGTATATTATTATTTATATAAATATTATTTTTATTTTGACGTTATTTATAAAAATACCAGAATCAATAGTAAAATTTTTGTCATTATTATTCAATATTTTGATCAAAAACTTTATGTTCATGTTATAATTGTTTTAATATTTTAATAAAGTTGTTCCGTTTATAACAATAATATTTTTTTTAAATAATTTTTTCACTTATGTAAAAAAATTATTGATAAATTAATATTATACAGTACTTAGAAAAATTAAAGTAGTTTTCGTTTATAAAAATAATTTTTTTTCATGTATATATAAATAAATTAATCAATGATGTGTTTTTTCACGTATATAAATATTAATTTTGGAATGACATTACTTATATATTTGAATCAATATAAAAATATTTGAATAAATACTGTATTTTTCCTCGTAAATAAATATTATATTGTTCAATATCATACATTTTTACTTATATTTTATAGCCGACGTGATTGAAAATTTATGATTCTTTTAAACTAAAAATATTATTTGGTGGAGGTTAGAGTTGCATAGTAAAAATAGGCATTCAATTTTTTATTTAACCGTAATAACTTTATTTTACATTTATTTTTAAAATCTGAGTCAGAATACCCAATGACTTTCTATAAGTGAGCATGAAGTCTCTTGTTCTCTTCAGGTAGCACATTACACCTACTATCTAGTGTTACATACCAGGGTTGCATAGATATCTGCCAAGAACTCTTACAATGAATGCTAAGTCGGGACGGGTGCAAACTTAAGCATACATAAGACTTCCCACAACTGAAGCATATGGAACCTTATGCATCTCTTCTTTTTTTAAGATGCGTAGTGGGGCATTGTTTGAGACAAAACTTGTCTCCTTTAGCAACGGACGTGTCTCCTAGTTTACTATCTTTCATGTATAAAATAAAAAATATAATCTCATTCTTCAATTATTTCTTTCATTACATCAAATTTTATCTAAATTCAATATAAATAGGTCGATTCTTTTAGCCTTGATATTAATTTAATCTTAAAAATAAAATAGAAGAGAGGTTAATATATCAATATCACATAATACTCTGACATTTATTCCTAATAAAATATATTTATATTTTTTTACCTACTTTAGCTTATTATTATTTTATCAACTTTTTTCAAATTTATATGTTTTTTAATTTATTTATTTTAGTTATATTTTAATTAGATAAAATATAAATTACATAACACAAAATAATGATTTTAAGAAATTTCTTTCATGTGCTTGAATGAATGTATAGACACTAAAATTAAGAAGATTTAATATTATTTGATGAGGTTGGCTTACAAGACAACATCCTTTTTTAAAGTTTTGTACCAATTGATTCCTTCAATAACGAGATAAGTTGTATTTTGTATTAAATTTGGACAAAAGGGAATTTGTCATACTTTGTCATAATTCTTTTAGCGTGTCTAGAAAACTATTGAGACACCACTAGATGCATTTCTCCTTACAAATTACAACTTGTATCTTCTTCATTTTCACATTAAAACAATGTTGTGACGTGAAAAGAATAACCAAACCGACATACAACAATACATACAAGATTCATATAAACTTTTAGTTCTTCTACTCAAATATAACACACTATAAAAAAGTTTTAAGATTGATATTTTAATACATTTATTATTCAAATGGTCATTAGATAATTAATCCCACATGATTTTAAGAAGAATAAAAAATTAGATATTATGGAGTAATTATTAATTTTGAAACAATTTTATGCGATAGTATTATTTACTTTTGATTTTAGCAGCCAACAAATTCTTAATAAGTTTGAGTTCATCAATTAAATCAAAATATTTATTTACATTTATTTTTTAATAAATTATATTCTTTTTTAATATTCATTCTTTAAGTTAAATTTGAAATATGGTTAAAAAAAGGTGATTCAACTTCATTATGAGTAACAATTATTCTATAGTTTATATACTATTTTAGAAAGCATATGACACATATTATTATTATTATTATTATTATTATTTTTATTATTATTATTATTATTATTATTATTATTATTATTATTATTATTATTATTTTTATTATTATTATTATTATAATAGATAAAACAAAGTATACATGACTATTCTTTTAGAGAAGATTATCGTTTTTATTTTAAAAATTTATAATAAAATAAAGGTCATACAGTTTTTTAATAAAATAGGAAAATTAGCTTATTATTTTTTTATCAACTTTTTTCAAATTTATATGTTTTTTAATTTATTTATTTTAGTTATATTTTAATGAGATAAAATATAAATTACATAACACAAAATAATGATTTTAAGAAATTTCTTTCATGTGCTTGAATGAAAGTATAAACACTAAAATTAAGAAGATTTAATATTATTTGATGAGGTTGGCTTACAAGACAACATTCTTTTTTTAATGTTTTGTACCAATTGATTCCTTCAATAACGAGATAAGTTGTATTTTGTATTAAATTTGGACAAAAGGGAATTTGTCATACTTTGTCATAATTCTTTTAGTGTGTCTAGAAAACTATTGAGACACCACTAGACGCATTTCTCCCTACAAATTACATATTGTATCTTCTTCATTTTCACATTAAAATAATGTTATGACGTGAAAAGAATAACCAAACCGACATACAACAATACATACAAGATTTATATAAACTTTTAGTTCTTCTACTCAAATATAACACACTATATAAAAGTTTTAAGATTGATACTTTAATACATTTATTATTCAAATGGTCATTAGATAATTAATCCCACATGATTTTAAGAAGAATTAAAAATTAGATATTATGGAGTAATTATTAATTTTGAAACAATTTTATGCCATAGTCTTATTTACTTTTGATTTTAGTGGCCAACAAATTCTTAATAAGTTTGAGTTCATCAATTAAATCAAAATATGTATTTAAATTTATTTTTTAATAAATTATATTCTTTTTTAATATTCATTCTTTAAATTATATTTGAAATATGGTTAAAAAAAGGGTGATTCAACTTCATTAAGAGTAACAATTATTCTATAGTTTATATACTATTTTAGAAAGCATATAACACATATTATTATTATTATTATTTATTATTATTATTATTTTTATTATTATTATTATTATTATTATTATTATTATTATTATTATTATTATTATTACTATTATTATTATTATAGATAAAACAAAGTATATATGACTATTCTTTTAGAGAAGATTATCCTTTTTATTTTAAAAATTTACAATAAAAAAAGGTCATACAATTTTTTAATAAAATTGAAAAATTAGCTTATTATTATTTTATAAACTTTTTTCAAATTTATATGTTATTAATTTATTTATTATAGTTATATTTTTATGAGATAAAATATAAATTACATAACACAAAATAATGATTTTAAGAGGTTTCTTTCCTGTGCTTGAATAAAAGTATAGACACTAAATTTAAGAAGATTTTATATTATTTGATGAGGTTGGCTTACAAGACAACATCCTTTTTGAAAGTTTTGTATCAATTGATTCCTTCAATAATGAGATAAGTTGTATTTTGTATTAAATTTGGACAAAAGGGAATTTGTCATACTTTGTCATAATTCTTTTAGCGTGTCTAGAAAACTATTGACACACCACTAGACGCATTTTTCCCTACAAATTACAACTTGTATCTTCTTAATTTCCATATTAAAACAACGTTGTGATGTGAAAAGACTAACCAAACCGACATAAAACAACACACACAAAATTCAAATAAACTTTTAGTTCTTCTACTCAACTATAGCACTCTATATAAAAGTTTTAAGATTGATAATTTAATACATTTATTATTCAAATGGTCATTAGATAATTAATACATTTTTATTATGTAGCGTGTGGTTGTATATGTAGTACTTACAATCACAGTCTTAGCACCATTGTTGTATTCTAGAAAGCGCGCGTCATATCACAACAGTTAGTTAACCTAACCGTTGTGATAGAATTAAAGGTCCCAGGTTCGATTCTTAGCATCAACCTTTTGTAATTTATATTATTCTGGTCAACATTCAATGTACAACCACAATTAGGTTTTATAATTTGTGTATGCTGAGGGTGATTGAATTTTGTGTATGCATTGTTTCAAGGCCGAGTTTGTGTCGCATTTCATGTTAATTGGCTTTATAATTTGATACGCATGCTGTTGTCATGGCTCACAAATGTGTAAATTCTGTTTTTCTTTTGTTAATTTTGATTTCAAGATTGGTAATGTATATGTTAATTTGAGCTGTTGATATGCATACGCGTTCATGAGTTCTGTTTTATTGATATATACGGTTTGATTATCGGTTGCAATTCGTTTTGATTATGTATCGTTTTGCAAAGTTGAGAATTGTTCGTTTACGAGGTTGGATCGTTGTGAATCTATTTTTCGATTTAAGAATTAATTGTTCATGAGGTTTGATTATTATGAATTCGTTTGTGAAGTCGTCCGAGGAATTTGCGAGGTTGTAAGGTTGTTTACGCCTATGTGTAGTATGGTTAATCAGTGTGTTTGCTGCTGTGATATGCATCATGTCGACTCAATTTTTTTTACAATGTTTGAATTTAGTTCATGTGAATCAGTTATAAACTATGTAAATAATTGCATAAATTTATTTTAGGCATAGTTTAATATGGAGATAAAATAGACAATTGTTTAAGGTATTGTTTGAACGAGTTATTTTTTGAATCAAAGGAAGAATATATATTAATTCAAAAAATAGTTAGTACAGCAGAAGGTTATCCTGGAGGATCCAACCCAACAAAAAGATCCAATTACATCATATAATTAACTAGATGTTTTCTAATTTTAGGATTTTGCCAACCTCTGTAGATTACGTTATCTATAAAGTTAGTATCCACGGTTGTATTATCTACACTGTTACCAAAAGTGATACTATTACGATACCCTCAAATGCAGTGGATGGTTTCGGCCACTAACATTTTAAAAACATCCACTTTCCACCCTTTCCCTTTTGTCATTTTACTGATCCAAACCGGCTCTGCTTCCCAATGTTGAGGTGAATGACATACGTTAAACCATTGGAGCACCTTGATCCAGATGTGTCTAGTCCGTTGGCAACAGAAAAAAAGATGATTCATCGTCTCTTCCTCAGTTTGACATAAGCTGCACTGACTGTTTTGAATCATGCCAAACCGCTTTAATATATCCTTGGTTGCACGTTTTCTCTGACAAGCTTGCAAGAAACAAAACACTGCTCGCGGTCGGCGCTTATTGTTTCTAATCAAGGTTCTCCAAGGCACCCTTGTGCCGTCATCAATCAGCACTTTGTAAAAAACCGACACCTTAAACTTTTGGGAGTTCAGAAGTCGGTCCCATTCGTTCCGAATTAAATCTATGATATCTCTTTGTTTTAAAATACCGCGTATGATCCAAGAGTTGTAAAAGTTACTTTTAAGTCTAATTTAAAAATAAGAGCTTTATAAATAAAATTAAAGTTTTATGATAATACTTATATGTTTTAACTTTAAAAACAATTTTATACAAAAAAATGTTTGATATATATTTGAAAATATTTTATTTGATGTATAAGTTAACTAATGTAAGAAAGTGAGAAAATAATAAAATATGATTTTCGTCCAAATTTAGTCAAAGTGTTTCATGTACAATAAGTTCAAATGCTAATTATTTTATACTTTTTAAAAATTTAATTTGTAGTTATATTTATGGATATAGGTTCCACTTGTAATTTAAAAATACCCTTAATTAGGAGAGACATTTATTTTGTTATATTTTAAATTTGTTTTTGTATTGAATAATATTAAAATAAATTAGATGAAATATCTAAATTACACCGTAATGAATAACATTAAACTAAATTATCCCATTTTTTTCTCAAACATTAATAAAATATCTAATGCTTCAATAATATGAATTAAGAAACAAACAACTAATTATTTTTTATTGAAATGTTGTATTTTGGAAGTATGAATCACCAATATCAAAATGAAAACGAGTGTGAACAGTGCCATATATTGTATATTAATTAGGCAGATTAATTAGCGACTGATGAATTAATTAGTGATTTGTTGTATATTCGACCAATTTATTTTAGGCATAGTTTAATATGGAGATAAAATAGACAATTGTTTAAGGTATTGTTTGACCGAGTTATTTTCAATTGTAAAAGTTACTTTTAAGTCTAATTTAAAAATAAGAGCTTTATAAATGAAATTAAAGTTTTATGATAATAATTATATTTTTTAACTTTAAAAACAATTTTATACAAAAAGAATGTTTGATATATATCTAAAAATATTTTATTTGATGTATAAGTTAACTAATGTAAGAAAGTGAGAAAATAATAAAAAAAAGCTTACCGTCCAAATTTAGTCTAAGTGTTTCATGTATAATATGTTTTAATACTAATTATTTTGTATTTTAAAAAAATTTCATTTGTAGTTATATTTAGGGATATGGGTTTCACGTGTTATTTTAAAATTTTCATTTGTAGTTATATTTAGGGATATGGGTTAACTAATGTAAGAAAGTGAAAAAATAATAAAATATGATTTTCGTCCAAATTTAGTCCATGTGTTTCATGTATAATATGTTCTAATGCTAATTATTTTATATTTTTGAAAAAATTAATTTGTAGTTATATTAATGGATATAGGTTCCACGTGTAATTTTAAAATACTCTTAATTAGGAGAGACATTAATTTTGTTATATTTTAAATTTATTTTAGTATTGAATAATATTAAAATAAATTATGTCATTAAGATAAATTAAATTAGTTGAAATATTTAAATTACACCATAATGAATAGCATTAAACTAAATTATCCCATTTTTTTCTCAAACATTAATAAAATATCTAACAATCCAATCATATGGATTTAGAAACAAACAAGTAATTATTTTTTATTGAAATGTTGTATTTTGGAAGTATGAACCACCAACATCAAGATCAGAATCAATTTAATTAATGTTTTCTGCATTGGAATCAACATTTAAGACCCATGTGGTTAATCTTTTCTACTATTTAGTTTGCAATTATATCCTAGTTGGAATTAGTTAGCTTTAAACACAATTTACTCCTAATTGTGTGTTGTCATCTTGAATATAATTTATATGTATACATAAAAAGTATTTTTATAAAAATATTCTAACTATAGACTATAGAGAATTAATAAAATTGAAATGGTCTTTTTCCAATAAAAAAATTAAACTATTTTTATGAAAAATATAATTATAATAGAATAAAAAATAAACTTTTTAAAAATTATTTAATAGATCACTATAATTCACATTTACTTAAATCGACATTTATCAACATTAAAATTACATATTAAAATATAAAATATGAATTTATAATATGTATAACATTAAACACTTCCTATCATAATAGTTGTATTAGTAGTTGCATCGATGTTGTATTGATGACTCATCAATCAACGCCATCAAATTTCCTCTTTTTCTACTACTAACAAATTTTTACTTTTCTACTACTAACAAATTTTTTGGGTGCTTCATGCTTTTCTACTATTTACAATTTTTTGAGTGTTCCCAATTTGAGATGATACTTTATATTATTTATCAACTACGTTCATAATTAACAATAAGCAATTTAATTTATAAATAAATAAATATGCAAGAAATAAGTTTATATGAAAGTAAAGTTCTTTCTTATATGAATAAATGTATAAATATAATACTAAAAATGTCTAAAAAAAGTAACTTAAAGAAACGGAACCCTTTTTAAATTTTATTTAGCGTAGGAAGGATTTTTTTAGTTGATACTTTTGTATATAAGAAATAATCAAAACTTTAAAAATTTATAAATAATATTAAAACTTAAAATGTAACTTACTTAAAAAAATTATTTTAGTTTGGATAAAACTGTTGATATTTTTATACATTACAAATAATCTATATATAATCAATAAGTTTTAATTCTCTAATATTAAAGTCAAACTAAAATTTAATGTAATCATTTAGTTTGGCTCAAACATATTAAAAAAAAATAAACGAGAAAAATATTTAAAATATAACTTATGTATGTGAAATTAAATAATTATTCCTATAAAATATAAAAATAGCATGACATAAAAATGCTATAAAACTAATTAAAATAGAAAATTTTGTAAAATAGACTTCGCGGAGATTAATCTAAATGTTACTTTAATTTAGAACAAATTTTGAAAATTGTGTATGCATATGCAAAAAAAAAACTTTCATCGAGATGAAAAATAATTCAAGTACGAATTTAATTGAAAAAATAAAAGAAAATTACAATGTCCAATGTTGCACAAATATGTATTATAACTCTTGGGTTGAGAGAAAAACCAACTAGTAAAGGATTTGTCATTAGAAAAAGATAGAAACGTATTAATTCTAATTTAAAGAAATAAAACCTAGGTGTTACTTTCCATTATAACAAATCTTGAGAATTGTACAACATTAATTAAAAAAGTAAAAAAAAAATCTCATAATACTATAAAAAAATATATAAGGCGATGATCTGGATCGTGATATTATACATGGTTTGAATCATATTTTGACAGACTTGAAAATGTTAGAATTGAATCAAATCAATATACATGTTTAACATATTATGACATATATTTTATGCGGAATCAAAATAGTCATGTATAAAATTATAGGATCGATAAATTGATTTTAGGAATACCGAGATCTATTGAGAAAAAATTCTTTGACGATAATCCTGAACTCAGAAGTTGATGACTTTTGTGGTTCGTTATGAATCGATATTCTTTATGCCTCAAAGTCTCTTTGGATGGGGAGAATAGATAATTTGTTTGTGTACCGTATATTGGGGATCATATATTGGTAATTATCTAATAGATCACAATAATTCACATTTATTTAAAGAGACATTTATCAACATTAAAGTTACCTATTAAAATATAAAATATGAAATTATAATATGCATAACAAAAAACACTTCCTATCATAGTTTTATTAGCAGAAGTTTTAAAATTACAAAAGTTCTGCAAGTAAACTCACGTCCAACTGAAGAAAGTGATGAGGTTGATTTTTAATTATTATTTTTATTGTCAATTAGTGAGATATTTATACGTTCACACCGATATTGATATAGTATGCGTATTTTTTAAAAATATAATAAAAATGATATTAAAAAAATTAAATTATTCAATTAAAAATACATAATAAATTAATGCCTATAGTTAATTTCATATATAAAATATTAGAATCAACAATATCTTATTATTTATATAAATATTTTTTTTTTATTTTGACATTATTTATAAAAATATCAAATAGTAAAACTTTTGTCATTATTATTCAATATTTTGATCAATAACTTTATGTTCATGTTATAATTGTTTTAATGTTTTAATAAAGTTGTTCCGTTTATAACAATAATATTTTTTTAAAATAATTTTTTCACATATGTAAAAAAATTATTGATAAATATTATACAATACTTAGAACAATTAAAATAGTTTCCGTTTATAAAAATAATTTTATTTCATGTATATATAAATAAATTAATCAATGATGTGTTTTTTCACGTATATAAATATTAATTTTGGAATGGCATTAATAATATGTTTGAATCAATATAAAAATATTTGAATCAATAATGTATTTTTCCTCGTAAGTAAATATTATATTGTTCAATAACATACATTTTCACTTATATTTTATTGGCCGACGTGATTGAAAATTTATGATTTTTTTAAACTAAAAATATTATTTGGTGGAGGTTAGAGTTGCATAGTAAAAATAGACATTCCATTTTTTATTTAACCGTAATAACTTAATTTACATTTATTTTTAAAATCTGAGTCAGATTACCCAATGACTTTCTATAAGTGAGCATGAAGTCTCTTGTTCTCTTCACGTAGCACATTACACGTACTATCTAGCGTTACATACCAGGGTTGCATAGATATCTGCCAAGAACTCTTACAATGAATGCTAAGTCGGGTGCAAACTTAAGCATACATAAGACTTCCCACAACTGAAGCATGTGGAACCTTATGCATCTCTTCCTTTTTTTAAGATCCGTAGTGGGGCATTGTTTGAGACAAAACTTGTCTCCTTTAGCCACGGACGTGTCTCCTGGTTTACTATCTTTCATGTATAAAATAAAAAATATAATGTCATTCTTATTAGAATATTAATAGTAATTCATATTTATTTAGTTGTACTATTTTCCTTAGCCCCTAAGTTTGTTAGAGGGTATTTTAGTATTTTATCTTATTCTAGTAACCCTAGTTTTAGCTTATAAATAGGGTGACAATCATTGTAACTTTTATCATGTTTTGTAGTCGTCATTCTTAATAGAATATTTCCTTTGTTCATCATTTATTCACCTTTGCACTAACAATTCTTCAATTATTTCTTATATTACATCAAATTTTATCTAAATTCAATATAAATAGGTCAATTCTTTTACCCTTATATTAATTTAATCTAAAAGATAAAATAGAAGAGAGGTTAATATATCAATATCACATAATACTCTGACATTTATTCCTAATAAAATATATTTATATTTTTTACCTACTTTATTTCATAACAAAAAAATTAATGTATTAATATAAAGCAATTAATATAATATTTATAATTGAATTATTATAATGAAGTCACCTTAAGACTGATTTTCATCTAATTTTAATATTAGTATAGAAATTCAAATTTAATCTCATCTCTTTTATTGTCAATTAGTGAGATATTTATACGTTCACACGGATATTGATATGGTATGCGTATTTTTTTCAAATATAATAAAAATGATTTTAAAAAAATTAAATTATTCAATTAAAAAGACATAATAAATTAATTCCTATAGTTAATTTCATATACAAAATATTAGAATCAACAGTATATTATTATTTATATAAATACTATTTTTATTTTGACGTTATTTATAAAAATACCAGAATCAATAATAAAATTTTTGTCATTATTATTCAATATTTTGATCAATAACTTGATGTTCATTTTATAATTGTTTTAATGTTTTAATAAAGTTGTTCCGTTTATAACAATAATATTTTTTTTAAATAATTTTTTCACATATGTAAAAAAATTATTGATAAATTAATATTATACCGTACTTAGAACAATTAAAGTAGTTTCCATTTATAAAATAATTTTTTTTCATGTATATATAAATGAATTAATCAATGATGTGTTTTTTCACGTATATAAATATTAATTATGGAATGACATTACTAATATATTTGAATCAATATAAAAATATTTGAATCAATAATGTATTTTTCCTCGTAAGTAAATATTATATTGTTCAGTAAGATACATTTTTACTTCTATTTTATAGGCCGACGTGATTGAAAATTTATGAATATATATAAGAATCTTAATCGGTTGAGTAAGTAAATAAAATAATTAATTATATTTAATAATTAATTATTTAATTGAATATGTGCTTAAATATAAGTGGATGTCAAGATAATCCATTCGAAATAATGAGAATTCTAAATGATTATCATTCTATATATAGGCTATGATCTCAAATATATCATCCTATAAGAAGATTTTCTCTGTTTATCCCCATTCGAAGAGTTTTCAAGACATTACGAGTACCGGTTGACAAAAATCCACAAGCCAACCAGTGTCAAACACTTGTCTGTACACTTTTGTATTTTAGAATTATCATTGTTATTGTCTAAAAATCTTTCTCATTATATTCGTTAAGGTATTCCTATAATCATTAATATCAAAATGTTATAGATCCTAAAGTTTGTGTCAATGGGGAGACGCTTAAGAGCTCCAAGCGTGATGAGTGATCAGTGCATATTTATGCAGTTGCTCCTATATTTTTACTTAGGAATTTATTTACTTTATCTTGATTATTTTTATGTTTTATTCTGTTTTTATATTTTATTTATTTATGGCTTAATTTGATTTCCGCACTTATTTTTCAGCTTTAGCAGTCTGCACGGAAACAATCATAACTGGAGTTCCGGAAACCAGTTTGAGGCGTTCTAAAAATCGCCGGAAAGCTAAGAGAGAGAGCTACGACTTTCGCGTTGGAGTCGAAGTCAGATTCGGAGCTCAAAATTCAAGAATTCCGTTTGAAGTTACTGCACTAGAATTTTATTTTAGTGTTGGGTCATGTATTGGGCCTCGGTTATGTTTTCGACCCAGTTGGGTTATGACCCGAATTTGCTTTCTTTTTAAAGGAAAAATACTCGTGTTATTGTTCACCTAGTTACATTTTCACGAAAAATACATTCGGAGCTTTGAAAGAACCATGGAGAGCTAATTCCTAAGAGTCATTCTGCTGTAATCGCGTTCCAACGCTTTGTGGTTTTTACTTAATCAATCTAATTCGTTTCTCTTTAAACACTATTCTATGATTTGCTTTTGCTGAATCTGTTAGTTTATAGAATTGTTTTGATTAAATTCGTATGATTGCATCCTTAGCTTTTGTTTGTCGTTACGTCGCTTTGTCGTTAATTCGCGTTTATAATTCGTGTTTGCTTAATTCACGAAAACTTAATCCGTTTGCTTAATTTGGAATATAGGATTGTTAATCTAGTTTATGTCTTTTGCACTTGTTAATTGACATAGAAATCAAATAGAGATCGAAATCGCTTAGGAAATTGGTAAGGTAGAATCCCGTGATAAGTCGGAACCGAAAACAGTAGATTGACATATTTTGATAATCACTTATTTTAACTGCTTAATTGCATTTTCTTTATTTATCTGATCAGAAACCAAACCAACTCCCCCTCCATTTCAAATTTGGTAGATTAATCACATCAAAGAATCCTTGAGACGATATCCGAGTTGAATTGTCGCTGTATTACGTTTTCATCAAAAACACTCGTTTTGATCCGCGCGCGACAACTGATCAATGAGCTAGGCCCTCCACGACGGAGAGATGGATTGGGCCGACCCCGTGTGATGAGCGGAAAGAGCAATATATATATATATATATATATATATATATATATATATATATATATATATATATATATATATATATATATATATATATATATATATATATATATATATATATATATATATATATATATATATATATATATATATATATATATATATATATATATATATATATATATATATATATATATATATATATATATATATATATATATATATATATATATATATATATATATATATATATATATATATATATATATATATATATATATATATATATATATATTATATATATATATATATATATATTATATATATATATATATATATATATATTATATATATATATATATATATATATATATATATATATATATATATATATATATATATATATATATATATATATATATATATATATATATATATATATATATATATATATATATATATATATATATATATATATATATATATATATATATAAGAATCTTAATCGGTTGAGTAAGTAAATAAAATAATTAATTATATTTAATAATTAATTATTTAATTGAATATGTGCTTAAATATAAGTGGATATCAAGATAATCCATTTCGAAATAATGAGAATTCTAAATGATTATCATTCTATATATAGGCTATGATCTCAAATATATCATCCTATAAGAAGATTATCTCTTTTTATCCCCATTCGAAGAGTTTTCAAGACATTACGAGTACCGGTTGACAAAAATCCACAAGCCAACCAGTGTCAAACACTTGTCTGTACACTTTTGTATTTTAGAATTATCGTTGTCTAAAAATCTTTCTCATTATATTCGTTAAGGTATTCCTATAATCATTAATATCAAAATGACATAGATCCTAAGGTTTGTGTCCATGGGGAGACGCTTAAGCGCTCCCAGCGTGATGAGTGATCAGTGCATATTTATGGACTTTCTCCTATATTTTTACTTAGGCATTTCTTTACTTTATCTTGATTATTTTTATGTTTTATTTTGTTTTTATATTTTATTTTATTTTTGGCTTAATTTAATTTCCGCACTTATTTTTCAGCTTTAGCAGTCTGCACAAAAACGATCATAACAGGAGTTCCGGAAATCTGTTTGAGGCGTTCTAAAAATCGCCGGAAAGCTAAGAGAGAGAGCTACGACTTTCGAGTTGGAGTCGAAGTCAGATTCGGAGCCCAAAATTCCAGAATTCCGTTTGAAGTTACTGCATTAGAATTTTATTTTAGTGTTGGGTCATGTATTGGGCCTGGGTTATGTTTTCGACCCAGTTGGGTTATGACCCGAATTTGCTTTCTTTTTAAAGGAAAAATACTCGTGTTACTGTTCACCTAGTTACATTGTCACGAAAAATACATTCGGAGCTTTGAGAGAACCATGGAGAGCTAATTCCTTAGAGTCATTCTGTTGTAATCGCGTTCCAACGCTTTGAGGTTTTTACTTTATCAATCTAATTCGTTTCTCTTTAAACACTATTCTATGAATTGATTTTGCTTAATCTGTTAGTTTATAGAATTGTTTTGATTAAATTCGTATGATTGCATCCTTAACTTTTATTCGTCGTTACGTCACTTTGTCGTTAATTCGCGTTTATAATTCGTGTTTGCTTAATTCACGAAAACTTAATCCGTTTGCTTAATTTGGAATATAGGATTGTTAATCTAGTTTATGTCTTTGCGCTTGTTAATTGACATAGGAATCGAATAGAGATCGAAATCGCTTAGGAAATTGGTAAGGTAGCAAACCCGTGATAAGCCGGAACCGAAAACAGTAGATTGACTTATTTTGATAATCACTTATTTTAACCGCTTAATTGTATTTTCTTTATTTATCCGATCAGAAACCAAACCAACTCCCCCTCCATTTCGAATTTGGTAGATTAATCACATAAAAGAATCCTTGAGAAGATATCCGAGTTGAGTTTTCGCTGTATTACGTTTTCATCAAAAACACTCGTTTTGATCCGCGCGCGACAATTGATCAATGAGCTAGGCCCTCCACGACGGAGAGATGGATTAGGCCGACCCCGTGTGATGAGCGGGACAGAGCAATATATATATATATATATATATATATATATATATATATATATATATATATATATATATATATATATATATATATATATATATATATATATATATATATATATATATATATATATATATATATATATATATATATATATATATATATATATATATATATATATATATATATATATATATATATATATATATATATATATATATATATATATATATATATATATATATATATATATATATATATATATATATATATATATATATATACATATATATATATATATATATATATATATATATATATATAAGAATCTTAATCGGTTGAGTAAGTAAATAAAGTAATTAATTATATTTAATAATTAATTATTTAATTGAATATGTGCTAATATAAGTGGATGTCAAGATAATCCATTTCGAAATAATGAGAATTCTAAATGATTATCATTCTATATATAGACTATGATCACAAATATATCATCCTATAAGAAGATTATCTCTTTTTATCCCCATTCGAAGAGTTTTCAAGACATTACGAGTACCTGTTGAGAAAAATCCACAAGCCAACCAGTGTCAAACACTTGTCTGTACACTTTTGTATTTTAGAATTATCGTTGCCATTGTCTAAAAATCTTTCTCATTATATTCGTTAAGGTATTCCTATAATCATTAATATCAAAATGTCATAGATCCTAAGGTTTGTGTCCTTGGGGAGACGCTTAAGCGCTCCAGCGTGATGAGTGATCAGTGCATATTTATGCAGTTGCTCCTATATTTTTACTTAGGAATTTATTTACTTTATCTTGATTATTTTTATGTTTTATTCTGTTTTTATATTTTATTTTATTTATGGCTTAATTTGATTTCCGCACTTATTTTTCAGCTTTAGCAGTCTGCACGGAAACAATCATAACTGGAGTTCCGGAAACCCGTTTGAGGCGTTCTAAAAATCGCCGGAAAGCTAAGAGAGAGAGCTACGACTTTCGTGTTGGAGTCGAAGTCAGATTAGGAGCTCAAAATTCAAGAATTCCGTTTGAAGTTACTGCACTAGAATTTTATTTTAGTGTTGGGTCATGTATTGGGCCTCGGTTATGTTTTCGACCCAGTTGGGTTATGACCCGAATTTGCTTTCTTTTTAAAGGAAAAATACTCGTGTTATTGTTCACCTAGTTACATTTTCACGAAAAATACATTCGGAGCTTTGAAAGAACCATGGAGAGCTAATTCCTAAGAGTCATTCTGCTGTAATCGCGTTCCAACGCTTTGTGGTTTTTACTTAATCAATCTAATTCGTTTCTCTTTAAACACTATTCTATGATTTGCTTTTGCTGAATCTGTTAGTTTATAGAATTGTTTTGATTAAATTCGTATGATTGCATCCTTAGCTTTTATTCGTCGTTACGTCGCTTTGTCGTTAATTCGCGTTTATAATTCGTGTTTGCTTAATTCACGAAAACTTAATCCGTTTGCTTAATTTGGAATATAGGATTGTTAATCTAGTTTATGTCTTTTGCACTTGTTAATTGACATAGAAATCAAATAGAGATCGAAATCGCTTAGGAAATTGGTAAGGTAGAATCCCGTGATAAGTCGGAACCGAAAACAGTAGATTGACATATTTTGATAATCACTTATTTTAACTGCTTAATTGCATTTTCTTTATTTATCTGATCAGAAACCAAACCAACTCCCCCTCCATTTCAAATTTGGTAGATTAATCACATCAAAGAATCCTTGAGACGATATCCGAGTTGAATTGTCGCTGTATTACGTTTTCATCAAAAACACTCGTTTTGATCCGCGCGCGACAACTGATCAATGAGCTAGGCCCTCCACGACGGAGAGATGGATTGGGCCGACCCCGTGTGATGAGCGGAAAGAGCAATATATATATATATATATATATATATATATATATATATATATATATATATATATATATATATATATATATATATATATATATATATATATATATATATATATATATATATATATATATATATATATATATATATATATATATATATATATATTATATATATATATATATATATATATATATATATATATATATATATATATATATATATATATATATATATATATATATATATATATATATATATATATATATATATATTATATATATATATATATATATATTATATATATATATATATATATATATATATATTATATATATATATATATATATATATATATATATATATATATATATATATATATATATATATATATATATATATATATATATATATATATATATATATATATATATATATATATATATATATATATATATATATATATATAAGAATCTTAATCGGTTGAGTAAGTAAATAAAATAATTAATTATATTTAATAATTAATTATTTAATTGAATATGTGCTTAAATATAAGTGGATATCAAGATAATCCATTTCGAAATAATGAGAATTCTAAATGATTATCATTCTATATATAGGCTATGATCTCAAATATATCATCCTATAAGAAGATTATCTCTTTTTATCCCCATTCGAAGAGTTTTCAAGACATTACGAGTACCGGTTGACAAAAATCCACA
>CAWUDS030004703.1:0-77409 GCA_963859935.3 Lathyrus sativus | reverse complement strand
GCACTTGCCTAGGTCTAGTTATTTTTTTGAATCTAGATAGAGGGCTTTGGTCTCCGAGGGTTATGGCGTTGACCCACTCAGACATTGTTTGGTACAACCGAGCATATGATGGAACTTTAATTGTTGATGGTTATGGTGATTTTGCTAATGTACCGTTACTTAGTTTTAATGGAGGAATCAGTTACAATCCAGTTTTAACTCATCGACAATTGGGATATCCGTTGAAGGAACCGCCTAAGAGTGTTCACATGGAGAGCATTTTCTTTAGGGATGACAGGGAACTCCGAGACAAGATTTTGGCTGCATGGGATCATTTGCACAAGAAAGGGAAGAAAAGCCTTGGGAAACTTAATTGTGTGTCCTTCGAGCCCTACCTTCAATGGGTCAGAGAGAGAGCAATCAAATTGAAGATGCCCTACTGTCGTACCTCGAAAAATACGATCCTCGCGATGGACGCGGAAAATACGTTCGAACAGAGTCGCCACCGAAATTTATTCATTCCAAGGAAGGAATAGGAAAATATCGATAAAACCTTTAAAGAGATAAGAACATGGTCATCGCAACCAATATTCTAGGTTCGGGAGTCGGTTACGCAGAGGGAAGGTATTAGCACCCTCTACGTCCGTTGTACTCAACGAGAACCTCTTGATCGATTCGAGAGTAAAGTTAGTTACGCTTGTTAGTTTTCTTCTAAGGTTTCTCCTATAGGGGGGAATTGTTTTAAGATAGGGTGCTCGCCAAGGATTGGGGCCCTTGTGCCTACGTATCTTCACTTGTAAGAAGTGGAAAATCAGAGCATTTGTAGTTCGGGACTACGGGTAAAAGAGGGGAATGTGCTCGCCAAGATCATCGCAATCTTGTGCCTACGTATCTTACATTCAAGAGGGAATGAAGAATCAGAGCAGCCGTAGTTCGGCTAACTACGGTAAAGGGTTGGTAAACAAACGAGTGTTTAAGTCGCATTCTAACTACTAAACGTTGGCTTTTCTGCTCGCTAGGGGAGGCTGAAGCTCGAGTTTGTTATGCGCGGAAGAAGGGATTAAACAATGTTCTTGGTAAAAGGTGTATTTGAGTCGAACGAGAGTTTATGTCGCATTCTAACTGCTAAACATTGGCTTGTCTGCTCGCTAGGGAAGGCTGAAGCACGAGTTTGTTATGCGCGGAAGAAAGGACTAAACAATGTTCTTTGGGAAAGGTGTACGGATTGGAAGTCGCACGAGGGCGAGGAATTTGTGTTTATCGTATTGGATGTTCTGGTTTGAGAAAGAGGATAGATTTGAATAGGTTTAAGGTTTCAATTGCACGGGGACAAGAAATAGGAGTTTGGTTAGGTAATTTGATGGAGAATGACGACTATTCAATAAACGAGACGTCAGCCTCGCAATCTATTAATCGGGGCATTATTGGAATGCTATATTCCAACGACACCTTTTTCATTCGAATAATTACGAAATATGTTTGAGAAAGTTTCAATCGCACGAGGGCGAGAGAAGAGAGTTGGATAGAATATTTTAAGGGAGAATGACGACTGCTCGATAAACGAGACGTCGGCCTTGCAATCAATTAATCGGGATATTATTGGAATGCTAGATCCCAACGATACCTTTTTCATCCAATTTCAAAATTTGTGTTTGAAGTTGTGTTGAGAAACGAAAGATTGATTGACAAGCAACCTAAGAGCGTGCCTTAAGAACTCGTCACTCAAGAATTCAAGGAATGCGAGATTCCAAGAACTCTATTCTTTCGGAAATTTTTTGGGTTAGAAATCGCACGAGGGCGAGGAACTAACGTTTGGAGATATTCAATCGCACGGGGGCGAGAAAATGGTTGAATATTTTAAGAGAGAATGACGGCTACTCGATAAACGAGACGTCAGTCTCACAACCAATTAGTCGGGATATCGTTGGAATGCTAGATCCCAACAACATCTTTTTCATTCAATTAATTATAAAATATGTTTGTTGGACAGTGAATACTTGTCCAAATAATTAAAGGAGGTATTTTAGAAACGAAAGTTCGAACGAAACCATTCAAGGCGTACGCCTCAATAGTAGTCACTCTCGAATTCGAGGAATGCGCGACTCCAAGAACTCGACTCTTTTGTGATTTAATTTAGAAAAAATAATTTGAATGGATTAATGTACTCGGGCTAGGCGCGCTAGGTATTCTGGAAGATAAGATCGGAAGGATCACAACTCAAGGTGTGCACCTCGAGAGTGGTCGCTCGTAAATTCAAGGAAGGCGAGATCCAAGAATTCAATTGTTTTTGAAATTTGATCAAGAAAAATAGTTTGATTTAATTAATTAAAAAAAAGTTTTAATTTTCATATATAAAATTAATTAATCAATAAAAAGATCTTGAGAAAAGTTAATAATAACTAATTGTTTTGAGAAAAGTTTAATATCTTAAGAAGAAATAAGTTTTAAATAAAGTATAATTTTCGAAAAGTTTAATATTTAAAATATTAATTTGATAATAATTTTGAAAAGTATTTTATTTTAAAAGAATGAATATTTGGAATTTATTGTAAAAATATCTACTTAATAAAATTGTTTAAACATATCTTTTAGAAATTTCAATTAATTTGAGTAAAAAAACGTTTTTGAAAACCGAAAGACGGAACAACCACAACTCAAAGGCGTGCGCCTCGAGAGCGGTTGTTCAAGGACCCAAAGGGTGCTAGACCCCAAAAGTCCACTACCTTCGTACCTTAATTAAAAAAAGTTTTTTTATTAATGTTTTAGTCGGCATAAACACAACTTGAAACTAATTAAGAAATAAATGACAAAATTTGTTTATAATATTTTCAAATCTAACTTGTCCATAATAACAATATTAATGTTATTTTCAAGTGTTCTCATGAGAAATAGAAATGTTATTTTCAAATCCAATTTGTTCTTATGAGAAATAGAAAACAAACTTTGCCTGAAACTCATCATTCATCATTCAATAGTGCATCTCTAAAACACTATGCACCATAATTGCAAATACGGACCGATTCGTAACAGCTACCGCAAAAACAATGCGTCATATCTCACAATATTTCATTAGCATAGATCTTAAAAAAATAAAATAGGAAAAGCCAAGATCTAGCAATCAAGAAAAACCGCAACACTATTTTTTTTAAAAAAACATTTCACTAATAACCTCGAAGACTTGCACGACACCATCATGGTAGCAACAAAACAACACCAGAATGTCAATATGTCACTAAATCAAAATAAAAACATATATCATTAACCAAATTGAAACAGCAAGCCCAAACAACTGAATTGAAAGAAGAATCACCACACGAAACAAAATTCAAAAGCAACAGGGTCGTGTTAGCACAATATCAATATATTAAAGGTTTGTAACATAACACAGTATTGCAATTTCCGTGTCAATATAATAGCAGCATGTCGTAAAACACCGACAACATCAGAATTCATAACTGCAAGCAACATTAATGCACCCTTATTATATCAAACTTAAACAACTCAGAATAGAGATAGTGCAGAATTTAACAGAACAAGAGTAGCAGGAATTTCACGCAGAGGATAACTAAGGGATGCAATTAGTTACGCAATCGACATCGTATTCGAACCACATATAATAAATCAGTGACAAACAGTCAATAGCAAAGCTCAAAATTCATGAAATTAAAATTGAAACACAATATCCAAACACAAGCCGCAACAATCGAGCCTTGTAAACAAACAATCCGTAATTTCACAAGACGTCAAGAGGAATAAAATCATAGAGGCCAGCAACATACATTTTTACAATTTTCAATCATGAATTCCTAAGGCATCACGACAAACATGGCCCCCGAAACCGACAAAATGCAGGCATATGCAAGCATGAAAACCATGTTAAAACAGTTCCATCAAGAATGATCAGAACGGAAAACATCACACTATTTGGAACAAGTTCAACTCATATGGTTACCGCAATGTCGTAATGTTGTCATGAACTATTCACAGCAGCAACACCAATATTATCAAAATAGTCCCAACATAATCGAAACAGTCCCAATATTCACAGTCGACAACAGAGATATGCACTCAACTCCATGGAATTGAAATGAATTTATAAAAAAAAAATCTTTCAATATTAGAACAAACTGCAGCAAGTGTACTCAAACAATGTCATGATTAAACACATAAAGATATAACAGGCAGACTTGAATCATAACATTATTACAAGTATAATCGAAATACGCAATACAATCGATGCTCAAAATGAGATCCACACAATGAAATTTTCACGCATACAAATCCAGAAAGATATGGCAACCAAAGTTTGTCACAACACAATGGAAATAAACATAGTGGCAATATAATCGAAATCAAAAACAATATACAAACATTACCATAATTACACACCAACATCAAACAACATATCTAAGTTGAAAAGAAAGTGAATACGCAATTGAAGCTTGATTATAATCAAAACCGTTATGCATTGATGTTACGAATATTACTCAGTTTCAATAACTTAAGCATACAACATCAGCAGCAACTCATTTATAATGAACAACAACAGGGATTAGAGATTTATAAGTTTTTAACATCCACAACAATTGTAAATGAGAAAAAAAAAGTAGCATAACAAAATCCACAGCAGTTAAAAAATGAAAACAAAAAGCATGTACCACGTCCACGCAAAAGGGAGTCGCGATGTGGATGTCACTGTTGTCTGTTGCCAATGAATCTGGATCACTTGGTGCTGTTGTTTGCTAGTAGGATTTAAAGCAAGCATTGTTACCGCTGTGTCGTGGTGTTGCTGCATCCTGTTGGTGTCACGAGCAGGACATAAAATTGAGTAGTTTCTGGGTCGTTTGTCGCAAGGTTCGAATCAAAGCTGAGTTGCAAACCATAGCTGGGACTTCCTTGGTTGCTGCTGCTTGTGAGTCACCAAACTGTGTTGTGGTTGCAGCTAATCGAAAAGATGTCGTTGTTGTTGTTTTCGCTGTATCACATCACTTGCTATTGTTACTCGATGCTCCAATGCCGTCGTAACCGTTATCGCCGTTGAGGATGCAACAAACCGCAAAACCCGAAGTCGTCTTTGAACATAAAAACATGTTTTACACAACTCAAGTAGCAGTATTATGATAACAGTATGTTTGCTTCTATAAAAACTTAGCAATCTCACAGAATCCACAACTTGTGTGAACACAAAGAGTGCAAGATGTTGCCGATGAGAGCTTGTGATGCAGTAGAGACTCAAACCATGTCGAATTAAACTTGCTGCTGAACTGAATCGGTGATGTTGTTGGCGTTGTAGTGAAGTCGAAACCGTGTTGGATTTTGCAGATGTTGTGTTGTACAACAATGTCAAGGGTCAAGTTACAACACAGCACCATAAAGTCGAAGCAACCTTACACAAACCGTTGTTGAGTCGGTCACAACAGCCACATACAGTCTATTGCAGTGTACCACATCATATCCACAATTGAACAAAAAACACGAGCTGTTATTGAGTCGGTTGTTAAATGTTGCGTCGGGACGAGTGAATTAGTGTAATCAATTTGGTTCGCCACTGCTCTCACGATGTTGGAAGTGTTTTGAGCTGAGGGTCTTGAAGGTTTGGTTATGACGAATCTGCCGGCGAGATTATGACAGATCGGTGAAGGTTTCGAAGGGGGGTTGAGTAATATTTGTGTGTCGAAACAATGGTATATGGTGATTGCTGAAGTTATTGAGTGGATGAAGGATAGGATGAAGGAAGGAGAAGAGGAAGGTCGATGGTGATGGTGAGAGGTTACGGCGCCGGAGAAATGAAAGGGTTTCGGTGGAAAATCTAGGGTTTGCTGGTGAGGGTGCGCCGTTTAAGTGTTGAAGTTCGCGGCGACGGACAAACGTTTGATGATGGTTCAGCCACGGAAGGAAAAGAAAGGAGAGAAACGGGTTTGTGGTGAAGGAGTTGGCGAAGGAAGAAGGTGAGAAAGACGACAACCGTTTTTCATATTGAAAAATTTAGGGTTTTGATTTGGGGTTGGGGCTGCGCCGTTTTCGCAAATCGATGAACAGTAGTAGGGTTTTTTTTTCTCATTCTGAATTTTTCTTAAATGCTAGTGAATCCATAATCGGGCCGTTGAATATGGGCCTGATCCCCTTCCAAATTCTGAATCCCCTTTTTTTTATTAACATTAAAGCTATTGATTTAATATAATTATAGAAATTAATATGTTCATTTAAAAATAAACATTTACAAAATACAAAAAAAAAAACAAATTAAAATAAAAACAATAGTAATCATTTATTACTAACAATTAATCAATAATTTTCTCAAATTTTAAATATTGATAATATTAACAAGATAACAAAACAAAACTTTAAAATAAACAAAATTAATATTATGTACCTATATATTTTAACACATAACTAAAATATTTCTAATTATAAAAAATTTGAAAAAAGAAGAAAATGCGAAAACACAAATAGATTAATAATAAAAAAACTCAATGACAACTCTAAGCCACGTGTCACACTTTTACTGGGCAAAAAAAGTGAAAAAGTTATTTTTTGCTGAGAAAATACGCTACGTTGTATAAGCGAGGTAAATTAAAAACAAAGTCGGGCAAATGAGAATCTTGAAAAAGGCAGGACAAATTTGGGGTATGACAGATGCCCCTATCTAATTGCCTTGAACCTGAGAGAATGAACAGCAGCATGGCGTTCATTTTTAGGGTGGAAGTCAATTAGATACAAAAAGACCCCAAAATTTGTCCGGCAAACAAAGTGCAGAGGTTAGGGATGACAGGATGCAAAATAGATGAACGAGATAACCTGATATTCTCTTGGTGGTTAAAGCAGTCCCTTATCCAATAAGGCTCTTCGATGATACCAAAGCAGTATCTCAAACAAAACTTGAGATTCTTCGGGTGGTCGAAGTAGTACCTTATCCATTAAGGCTCTTCGATGATACCAAAGCAGTATCTCGAGTGATGATTTTGCTGAGGAATAGTTGAGCTAAAATTCTTATTAGAGGAGCAACATTGTGCAAACTCTGCAGGGGGAAAGCCTTCAAGAAACTTTTTAAGGTAACCTCTGCTTGGGGAGCCACCAGAGCAACGACTGCTGGGAACCATCATCAACAACTGTATGGTTAAAGAATGCCTTGCTGGGGATAGAATTCCTTGAACACATGCGACATTAACTCTTTTCAAGAGAAATACTGCCGACTTTGATAGAGGACCGGTCAAGATGCTTGTGAACTGATCCTGGATCCTGCTATGCCATGTTGCTGGGGACAGAAATGCCATGCTCTGTATGATGCGCAAATATGCAAATGATGCGACTGCTAGGGAAATAAGATGCATATGTAAATAAAAGTGTAATGCTTGATATGGAATGCACATGAGGGTGCAACCGGGTAACCAAATTGGTAAGGCTTTATTTCTGGTTTTCCACAAGGGATTATTTTTGGTATTAGGTGAAACAAGGTGAAAAGATTTACGGGGTATATTGGTTTATCAACTCGGGGGTTGAGAAGAACAAATATACTATCGACTCGGGGGTCGAGGATAAATCAGAACAACAAGTCAGCTTGAGGGTTGAAGAAGAATAGCAAATATCGACTCGGGGGTCGAGAGAAAATAAAGGCCATATCGACTCGGGGGTCGAGAAAAATAAAGGTAAATATCGACTCGGGGGTCGAGAGAAAAAGATAACAAAGATATCGACTCGGGGGTCGAGAAAATAAAGACATATCAACTCGGGGGTTGAAGAAAGGTAAATATCGACTCGGGGGTCGTAAAAACAAAATATCAACGCGGGGGTTGAAGGAGGAAAAGGCAAATATCGACTCGGGGGTCGAGAAAATAAAGACATATCAACTCGGGGGTTGAAAGAGGAAATAATCGTGCTATGTATGCGTATGATACATGTCAATTGTGTGATGCATATGTGAATGCAAGTAGGAGATTGGTTTTTTTGAAGGTGCCAACAAGGGTGGACTTTTGGTAGTTGCCAATATGAATTGGACTTTAAGAGAGGTGCCAAGCAGGGTTGGACTTTAAGAGATGCCAAGCGGGGTTGGACTTTTATTTGGTTACCAATAAAAATGGACTTTTTGAGTTTTATGGGATGCCAACAGAAGTGGACTTTATTTGGTGAAAGTATTTGACTTCCCGACACACGGTATCTGATAATGATATGCTCATAAGACATATGTGGATGTTCTCGGTGCCCCAAGTTAGATCCTTGCAGAAGTTGGCTGCTTATTCCTGGGAGAACCTTAACTTCTAGCCAATGTACCATGACGACTTACAAATGTTGAGCGTAGCGACATAACCAAAGCATGTTGAATATGCGAGCGTAGCGACTTAACCAATGCATGTTGATCGTGCTTTTGCTCTGCCCTAAGGCTTTTGACGCTTGTTGTGAACTCAATAGTTACTAGCGTCTTGCACAATCTGCTTAACCAACTTGGATGCAAGAAGGGAACTGCCCTTGTTCAATCTAGTCTGCCCCAGTCTGCTGGGTATTTGATAATTTTTTTTTTAAAGGTTTATACCATGACATGGTCTGCGATGATTGCCCCAGTGTCTGGATTTTGCAACAATATGCCCCTGTTTGAAACTCGGAAGAACTTGACCCAGATTCACAGGGTTATGAGAAATTCTTGATTCAGGTCAGCACCAATGAGTGATCAAGTTCCTCTTTGATTGCTCTTTTGTTGGAATTTCCATAATGACAAGTAGTGACTTGCAGTTAAAAGTGTTTATTCAAAAATGGTAATTTTAATGTGACATTCATGCAAAATTTGCAAGGATCATTTATTAGAATGATGTGACAGTGTGTGACGAGTGGACTATTAGTCCAAACGCAGTGCTAATTTATCTGGTGCGAAAGATATGGCAAGAATATGACACCAATATAGAAGATTAGCAAATATGTAGGAGTCAGTTTACGCAACCTTGCTATAGTATGCTTCCAGAATAAACCCCGCCTCAATTAGGTCTTTTGAGGGTTGTATCGTGGTCTAGTTCACAGTTATAGAAACAAAGGATATCAGGCTCAAAATTTGATTTTAACCCACCCCTTCTTCGTGATGATCTCCATACCTACGTTCAGTTAATTTTGCACCTGCGTGACGGTGTAAACTTGATGGTTCAAAGTTTGCCTGAAATGGCAACCACCTTATTTTGATGGATGTCAGTAACCCCTTGATTTGGGTGGCCACTGAATCTTATTTTGTTTTTGTCGAGGGTTCGAGAACCTCTTTTTGGTTTTGTTCTGATCCCTAACTTTTGCATGGACTGATTTTACTTGTCAGATTCATCGGGATTGCCTTGATTTTTGCCTAAGTCTCCTTTAAGGTGTTTGACTTAGCAGGCTTTTGATTTTTTTGGAAACTTGTGACTGCCAAGTCAATGGTCATTGATGAACCGTCGTGACTTTTGGATTTTTCCTCGTGATTCGAGTGCGTAATCAGGTTAACTGAACACTACCCATGCCCCAGGTTAAGTGTAAGGATTTATAGATCCGAAGGGAACTCCTACTTCTAGGCTCGAAGTGGTTGACTAGGGACTAACTCCTTATCTCTCCAGTGTTTGGGGGTTCGAAATAATGCCTGTACATCATTAGCGAGATTTTATCCAAAAGCATACTATCAGCAATTATGGGTATTTCGTTTTCGTCATCCTCCCTCAAATCTTTGCTAAACAGCAGTGCGATAAAGGAAGTGGAGTGAAAAAAAATTGTGATTTTTTGCAATAAGTGAGAAAATGTGAGTGAATACGAATGGATTTGATCAAAAAACATGCATAATCATCACATTAACAATACCATTAATAAGAAACAATGTCTAAAAGCAAGTAGCATTATAACAGAAAAGAAACTACAAATGCGAAAAAACAATATGGAAATTGCCAGTATTGAAGAACTGGGCTTTTCTCTCTTGCATCACAGTTGAGCTACCCTTCTTGCTCATCGAGACCAGTATGATAACCTTCTTCATATCTACTCTCTGCAGCTTCTTCCATGTCATGGACTGATGAACTCACTTGACCGGATGACGGTTTGATGTTGATATGAAGTCCTTGAGGTGTGAACGAGATTAGCTTGGACTCGATCAGATCTTGAGCCTTATTCTTGAACTGTTTGCAATCTTCGGATGAATGCCTCATTGCGCCAACATGGTAGCCACATCGTGCATTGGTGTCAAAGCCCGGTGGATATGGTGGGATCACAGGATCCAAGCCCTTTGGCACTATCAGTCCACTACTAATCAAACATGGTAGCACGTAATTGTATGGCATTGGTAATGGATCAAAGTGTCTCTTTGGTCTTTGATTATAGTAATGTCGTCGTTGCGGAGCATGTTGATGCGCAACCTGCTATTGATAATGGGGACCTCTATTGATAGGAGGATATTGACCAGGTGAAGAGACCGGAGTCACATAGGTAGACCCATATGATTGTTGGCTTTTAACAGTTGAGATGCTTGGGTGCGGAGGATAAGGTACTGAGGATGGAGCTTGGGGAGTGTCCCTGATCGTACTAATTTCATCCTCTTCTTCCTCTTGGGAGCTAACAACTGATTCACTTTCACTGGCTGGGATGTTTGAGGTGCCTTGGATCTTTCCACTCTGGAGATGACTCTCGATACGTTCTCCTACTGAAACTAAGTCAGAGAAGTTTGATGTTCCATTTCCCATCATCTTTTCCAAATAGGGTTCTTGCAAAGATTCTATGAACATGTCAACCAATTCCCTGTCCAAGAGCGGTGGTTGGACGCGAGCAGCTACCTCTCTCTATCTCTGAGCATACACTCTGAAAGACTCGTTTTCCTTTTGAGATAGGCCTTGCAACTGTATGCGGTTGGGAGCCACATCAAGATTGTATTGGTATTGTTTCACAAAGGCGTTGGCAAAGTCCGACCACGACTGGATGTGGCTACTTTCTAGCTGCATGTACCAACTTAGCGATGCCCCACTCAAACTGTCTTGGAAACAGTGAATCATGAGTTTATCGTTGTGAGCATAGGAGGTCATTTTTCTGCAAAACATTACCAAATGTTGCTTCGGATAGCTATCTCCTTTGTACTTTTCAAAATTTGGCATCTTGAACTTTGGAGGTATCACAAGTCCGGGTACCAAACACATATTCAAAGCATTCAGATCAGCAGTATCACGCCCCATCATGGCTTCAACTTTCTCTTCCAACACACGACATCTTTCAGCAAACTTAACATCCTGAGGTCGTTCAACATTCCCCACCAAGCTTGCCACTTGGGAATTTGGTGTAGTGAATGCGAAACTATGGTACTCAACAACATCAAGAGACGAGGTATGTTCATCCTGAATAGTGTGACGCTCTTGTATAACCTGGTCTTCAACAGGAATCCGCACAGGCTAAGGTATGACGTTCTCAGTGACTATAAGCCGTTGAGGGTTGTTCTCTCTCCTTGCCAAGGGTAACATAGCATCCACAAGCTGGTCCAACTGGTTCTTCATTAAGTCAACATCTGCTCTTGATGCAAACTGGTTCTGCTCTTCTGAACTCATGGTTCTTCCAAAAGCTGCTTCAAGTCCGATACGGGTGTCGGGAAATCAACTGCGGATTATGGAAAAAGGATGGATGAGCTTTCTGGTTTATGAAGATATGCAATGCAGATGAAATGCACATGAAATGATATGCAAATGCAATGCAGGCACAAACAAGATCCAGGAAAACATAAGCAGGTCAAAGCGTCCTAACCGGTAGACTATACAAGGCGAGTTCTAGATTCTGTACCCACAGACCCACTCACGGGATAGCTTCTATGTTGATGGATAAGGTTCCCAGGATCACGGACACTGATCGCATCAACATCATGCAACAGGCTAGCTGTATTATAACAAGAGTACGATAGGGTCTCTCCTGAGCGGAGTCCTCATGCTAGACACACGAGGAGCGGGTCCCCGGAGACTAACACTACACGACCACCAATATAGAAACTGGTTCTAAGAGTGGTTCCCAGAGTCATGGACCCTTCATGAATCAAATCGTGCAACAGGATAGCTGCATTACGATAGGATCTACGAAAAGGTCTATTCTGGAGGAGTTTTCATGCTCGACACACAAGGAGCGAGTCCTTGGGGACTAACACTAATTACTACCAATTCTAAATTATGTTTTCTCTCTTTTTTCCAAAGCTCGGGTGTAGAGCTTTACTTGCAATGTTATCCCCGAATCCAGCAGGCAGATATAATAAACAGCATACGATAGAAAGAGAAAACAAGATATAAACAATAGGAGAAAATAAACATAAAGAAAACAGTTAAGCAAAAGGTTAGTACTCTCAAATCGAGTCAAGTTAGGCTTGACTCTCCCTTGCATAGGGCAATGCGAGTCCCCAGCAGAGTCGCCATCGGTCGTACCTCGAAAAATACGATCCTCGCGATGGACGCGGAAAATACGTTCGAACAGAGTCGCCACCGAACTTTATTCATTCCAAGGAAGGAATAGGAAAATATCGATAAAACCTTTAAAGAGATAAGAACATGGTCATCGCAACCAATATTCTAGGTTTGGGAGTCGGTTACGCAGAGGGAAGGTATTAACACCCTCTACGTCTGTTGTACTCAACGGGAACCTCTTGATCGATTCGAGAGTAAAGTTAGTTACGCTTGTTAGTTTTCTTCTAAGATTTCTCCTATAGGGGGGAATTGTTTTAAGATAGGGTGCTCGCCAAGGATTGGGGCCCTTGTGCCTACGTATCTTCACTTGTAAGAAATGGAAAATCAGAGCATTCGTAGTTCAGGACTACGGGTAAAAGAGGGGAATGTGCTCGCCAAGATCATCGCAATCTTGTGCCTACGTATCTTACATTCAAGAGGGAATGAAGAATCAGAGCAGCCGTAGTTCGGCTAACTACGGTAAAGGGTTGGTAAACGAACGAGTGTTTAAGTCGCATTCTAACTGCTAAACGTTGGCTTGTCTGCTCGCTAGGGGAGGCTGAAGCTCGAGTTTGTTATGCGCGAAAGAAGGGATTAAACAATGTTCTTGGTAAAAGGTGTATTTGAGTCGAACGAGAGTTTATGTCGCATTCTAACTGCTAAACATTGGTTTGTCTGCTCGCCAGGGGAGGCTGAAGCACGAGTTTGTTATGCGCGGAAGAAAGGACTAAACAATGTTCTTTGGGAAAGGTGTACGGATTGGAAGTCGCACGAGGGCGAGGAATTTGTGTTTATCGTATTGGATGTTCTGGTTTGAGAAAGAGGATAGATTTGAATAGGTTTAAGGTTTCAATTGCACGGGGGCAAGAAATAGGAGTTTGGTTAGGTAATTTGATGGAGAATGACGACTATTCGATAAACGAGACGTCAGCCTCGCAATCTATTAATCGGGGCATTATTGGAATGCTAGATTCCAACGACACCTTTTTCATTCGAATAATTACGAAATATGTTTGAGAAAGTTTCAATCGCACGAGGGCGAGAGAAGAGAGTTGGATAGAATATTTTAAGGGAGAATGGCGACTGCTTGATAAACGAGACGTCGGCCTCGCAATCAATTAATCGGGATATTATTGGAATGCTAGATCCCAACGATACCTTTTTCATCCAATTTCAAAATTTGTGTTTGAAGTTGTGTTGAGAAACGAAAGATTGATTGACAAGCAACCTAAGCCTTAAGAACTCGTCACTCAAGAATTCAAGGAATGCGAGATTCCAAGAACTCTATTCTTTCGGAAATTGTTTGGGTTAGAAATCGCACGAGGGCGAGGAACTAATGTTTGGAGATATTCAATCGCACGGGGGCGAGAAAATGGTTGAATATTTTAAGAGAGAATGACGACTACTCGATAAACGAGACGCCAGTCTCACAACCAATTAGTCGGGATATCGTTGGAATGCTAGATCCCAACAACATCTTTTTCATTCAATTAATTATAAAATATGTTTGTTGGACAGTGAATACTTGTCCAAATAATTAAAGGAGGTATTTTAGAAACGAAAGTTCGAACGACACACCATTCAAGGCGTACGCCTCAATAGCAGTAACTCTCGAATTCGAGGAATGCGCGACTCCAAGAACTCGACTCTTTCGTGATTTAATTTAGAAAAAATAATTTGAATGGATTAATGTACTCGGACTAGGCGCGCTAGGTATTCTGGAAGATAAGATCGGAAGGATCACAACTCAAGGTGTGCACCTCGAGAGTGGTCGCTCGTAAATTCAAGGAAGACGAGATCCAAGAATTCAATTGTTTTTGAAATTTGATCAAGAAAAATAGTTTGATTTAATTAATTAAAAAAAAAAATTTAATTTTCATATATAAAATTAATTAATCAATAAAAAGATCTTGAGAAAAGTTAATAATAACTAATTGTTTTGAGAAAAGTTTAATATCTTAAGAAGAAATAAGTTTTAAATAAAGTATAATTTTCGAAAAGTTTAATATTTAAAATATTAATTTGGTAATAATTTTGAAAAGTATTTTATTTTAAAAGAATGAATATTTGGAATTTATTATAAAAATATCTACTTAATAAAATTGTTTAAACATATCTTTTAGAAATTTCAATTAATTTGAGTAAAAAAACGTTTTTGAAAACCGAAAGACGGAACAACCACAACTTAAAGGCGTGCGCCTCGAGAGCGGTTGTTCAAGGACTCAAAGGGTGCTAGACCCCAAAAGTCCACTACCTTCGTACCTTAATTAAAAAAAGTTTTTTTATTAATGTTTTAGTCGGCATAAACACAACTTGAAACTAATTAAGAAATAAATGACAAAATTTGTTTATAATATTTTCAAATCTAACTTGTCCATAATAACAATATTAATGTTATTTTCAAGTGTTCTCATGAGAAATAGAAATGTTATTTTCAAATCCAATTTGTTCTTATGAGAAATAGAAAACAAACTTTGCCTGAAACTCATCATTCATCATTCATTAGTGCATCTCTAAAACACTATGCACCATAATTGCAAATACGGACCGGTTCGTAACAGCTACCGCAAAAACAATGTGTCATATCTCACAATATTTCATTAGCATAGATCTTAAAAAAATAAAATAGGAAAAGCCAAGATCTAGCAATCAAGAAAAACCACAACACTATTTAAAAAAAAAAAAAACATTTCACTAATAACCTCGAAGACTTGCACGACACCATCATGGTAGCAACAAAACAACACCAGAATGTCAATATGTCACTAAATCAAAATAAAAACATATATCATTAACCAAATTGAAACAGCAAGCCCAAACAACTGAATTGAAAGAAGAATCACCACACGAAACAAAATTCAAAAGCAACAGGGTCGTGTTAGCACAGTATCAATATATTAAAGGTTTGTAACATAACACAGTATTGCAATTTCCGCGTCAATATAATAGCAGCATGTCGCAAAACACCGACAACATCATAATTCATAACTGCAAGCAACATTAATGCACCCTTATTATATCAAACTTAAACAACTCAGAATAGAGATAGTGCAGAATTTAACAGAACAAGAGTAGCAGGAATTTGACGCAGAGGATAACTAAGGGATGCAATTAGTTACGCAATCGACATCGTATTCGAACCACATATAATAAATCAGTGACAAACAGTCAATAGCAAAGCTCAGAATTCATGAAATTAAAATTGAAACACAATAGCCAAACACAAGCCGCAACAATCGAGCCTTGTAAACAAACAATCCGTAATTTCACAAGACGTCAAGAGGAATAAAATCATAGAGGCCAGCAACATACATTTTTACAATTTTCAATCATGAATTCCTAAGGCATCACGACAAACATGGCCCCCGAAACCGACAAAATGCAGGCATATGCAAGCATGAAAACCATGTTAAAACAGTTCCATCAAGAATGATCAGAACGGAAAACATCACACTATTTGGAATAAGTTCAACTCATATGGTTACCGCAATGTCGTAATGTTGTCATGAACTATTCACAGCAGCAACACCAATATTATCAAAATAGTCCCAACATAATCGAAACAGTCCCAATATTCACAGTCGACAACAGAGATATGCAATCAACTCCATGGAATTGAAATGAATTTATAAAAAAACAAATATTTTAATATTAGAACAAACTGCAGCAAGTGTACTCAAACAATGTCATGATTAAACACATAAAGATATAACAGGCAGACTTGAATCACAACATTATTACAAGTATAATCGAAATACGCAATACAATCGATGCTCAAAATGAGATCCACACAATGAAATTTTCACGCATACAAATCCAGCAAGATATGGCAACCAAAGTTTGTCACAACACAATGGAAATAAACATAGTGGCAATATAATCGAAATCAAAAACAATATACAAACATTACCATAATCACACACCAACATCAAACAGCATATCTAAGTTGAAAAGAAAGTGAATACGCAATTGAAGCATGATTATAATCAAAACCGTTATGCATTGATGTTACGAATATTACTCAGTTTCAATAACTTAAGCATACAACATCAGCAGCAACTCATTTATAATGAACAACAACAGGGATTAGAGATTTATAAGTTTTTAACATCCACAACAATTGTAAATGAGAAAAAAAAAGTAGCATAACAAAATCCACAGCAGTTAAAAAACGAAAACAAAAAGCAAGTACCACGTCCACGCAAAAGGGAGTCGCGATGTGGATGTCACTGTTGTCTGTTGCCAATGAATCTGGATCACTTGGTGCTGTTGTTTGCTAGTAGGATTTAAAGCAAGCATTGTTACCGCTGTGTCGTGGTGCTGCTGCATCCTGTTGGTGTCACGAGCAGGACATAAAATTGAGTAGTTTCTGGGTCGTTTGTCGCAAGGTTCGAATCAAAGCTGAGTTGCAAACCATAGCTGGGACTTCCTTGGTTGCTGCTGCTTGTGAGTCACCAAACCGAGTTGTGGTTGCAGCTAATCGAAAAGATGTCGTTGTTGTTGTTTTCGCTGTATCACATCACGTGCTATTGTTATTCGATGCTCCAATGCCGTTGTAACTGTTATCACCGTTGAGGATGCAACAAACCGCAAAACCCGAAGTCGTCTTTGAACATAAAAACATGTTTTACACAACTCAAGTAGCAGTATTAGGATAACAGTATGTTTGATTCTATAAAAACTTAGCAATCTCACAGAATCCACAACTTGTGTGAACACAAAGAGTGCGAGCTATTGCCGATGAGAGCTTGTGATGCAGTAGAGACTCAAACCATGTCGAGTTAAACTTGCTGCTGAACTGAATCGGTGATGTTGTTGGCGTTGTAGTGAAGTCGAAACCGTGTTGGATTTTGCAGATGTTGTGTTGTACAACAATGTCAAGGGTCAAGTTACAACACAACACCATAAAGTCGAAGCAACCTTACACAAACCGTTGTTGATTCGGTCACAACAGCCACATACAGTCTATTGCAGTGTACCACAGCATATCCACAATTGAACAAAAAGCACGAGCTGTTATTGAGTCGGTTGTTAAATGTTGCGTCGGAACGAGTGAATTAGTGTAATCAATTTGGTTCGCCACTGCTCTCACGATGTTGGAAGTGTTTTGAGCTGAGGGTCTTGAAGGTTTGGTTATGACGAATCTGCCGGCGAGATTATGACAGATCGGTGAAGGTTTCGAAGGGGGGTTGAGTAATATTTGTGTGTCGAAACAATGGTATATGGTGATTGCTGAAGTTATTGAGTGGATGAAGGATAGGATGAAGGAAGGAGAAGAGGAAGGTCGATGGTGATGGTGAGAGGTTACGGCGCCGGAGAAATGAGAGGGTTTCGGTGGAAAATCTAGGGTTTGCTGGTGAGGGTGCGCCGTTTAAGTGTTGAAGTTCGCGGCGACGGATAAACGTTTGATGATGGTTCAGCCGCGGAAGGAAAAGAGAGGAGAGAAACGGGTTTGTGGTGAAGGAGTTGGCGAAGGAAGAAGGTGAGAAAGACGACGACCATTTTTCATATTGAAAAATTTAGGGTTTTGATTTGGGGTTGGGGTTGCGCCGTTTTCGCGAATCGATGAACAGTAGTAGGGGTTTTTTTTTCTCATTCTGAATTTTTCTTAAATGTTAGTGAATCCATAATCGGGCCGTTGAATATGGGCCTGATCCCCTTCCAAATTCTGAATCCCCTTTTTTTTATTAACATTAAAGCTATTGATTTAATATAATTATAGAAATTAATATCTTCATTTAAAAATAAACATTTACAAAATACAAAAAAAAACTAATTAAAATAAAAACAATAGTAATCATTTATTATTAACAATTAATCAATAATTTTCTCAAATTTTAAATATTTATAATATTAACAAGATAACAAAACAAAACTTTAAAATAAACAAAATTAATATTATGTACCTATATATTTTAACACATAACTAAAATATTTCTAATTATAAAAAATTTGAAAAAAGAAGAAAATGCGAAAACACAAATAGAATAATAATAAAAAAAACTCAATGACAACTCTAAGCCACGTGTCACACTTTTACTGGGCAAAAAAAGTGAAAAAGTTATTTTTTGCTGAAAAAATATGCTACGTTGTATAAGCGAGGTAAATTAAAAACAAAGTCGGGCAAATGAGAATCTTGAAAAAGGTAGGACAAATTTGGGGTATGACACTTACTCCCGTCAAGATCCTATATCTCCGAGAAGAGAGCCCACTTATGTCTTTATGTCCGAAGCTGAGAAGTTAGAGGTCGCTTTGAGGAAGTCGCAACATGAGTTATAGTCATGGAAGAACAAGTATCAAGTAGTGGTTGCAGAGAACGGTGAACTTCAGAAGCAACTACAGTTGAAGGATGAAGAGTTACTTCCTTGCAAGAAGAGGAAAGCCATGGAGGATTTATTTTTCTCCGACCCCCAATGTACTATTTGGAAGCTGATTGTGGACAACCGTATCCGTGAGAAGACCCAGTTGGAAGAGGAGCTCAAACAGCGGAATTCAGAACTTCTTTAGGGCTTTCATTAACTTTTATTTAGCTATTTATTTGGGACTTTTAAAAGCAATTATTTGTAATCCGTTTCAAAATTAATAAAATGTTTTCTTTTACCGCAATGTTTATAAATAGTTGGGATCCCATGAAGTCCTATTCATCTTGCATTGCATTCTTTCTTTATTCACTTCAAGAAACTCAATTTTATTTCACAGGTATTGTAACCATGAACTTCAAAAGAGAAGAATTGGAGTACACTTTTCAGAGTCCTAACATTGAAAGCTTGAGAGAACTAGCAGATCTCATCGAGAACCGTCACACTTTTGCAACAGAATATGGAGAAGTCTTCCATTTTCTCGAGATTAAGATGAAAGAAGGGATGTTAGAGACTCTTGTTCAATTCTATGATCCAATGTACCATTGTTTCACCTTTCCGGATTACCAGCTGATGCCGACCCTGGAAAAGTATTCTGATTTCTTGAAGATACCTGTGACGGCCCGACCTATATTCACCGGCCACGAAGACATGCCCAGTCACCAAGAAATTGCAAATGCTACTCACCTCAGCCTAGTAGATGTTCAAGCACACTTAACCACCAAGGAAGGAGTCCTTGGATTCCCAGCTAATTTCTTGATCGAAAAAGTCTGTTACCATGCTGAAAGAAAGGAGGTCCTTATCGTGGAAGCTACCTTTGCTTTATTGGTCTATGGGATTTTCTGGTTCCCAAAGATTGATGATTTTGTTGATATGTGTCACACCCTAAAATTGTCCTACCCATTTTCAAATATTTTTGCATTTTTTTTCGACTGATTTTTAATTTTGTATACTTTTTATAGTATCATGTCAGTTAGGTACGTGCCTACCCGTAATTGAGCATTTTTTTCAAATTTATTCTTTTACACCCAATTAAGGTGTGACACGTGGCCTAAGAGCTTTTTTTTTTGAATTTTAATTTTTCTCAGTTTCTGAAACTTTTTCTCTTTTTTAAATATTACTAAAAATATTTTTAAGTAATTAATATTTATTTTTGTTTTTTTAGTTTATATTTTATTACATTTGTTAATATTTATTTGTTTTGTTAATATTTATTTATTATTTGGTCATGTTAGTTAATATTTTAATTATTAATTTATATTAGTCTTTATTTATTTCTGATTAATTGATAAATTGCTGGAAAAAAAAGGTGAAGAATTGTGGATTTGAAGCAGGCCCATCCCGGTTGGCCCATAGAGAAAGTAGAGCCTCATCTGGCTCCTTTTAAAGGAAAACCCTAAAAGGAGAAAGGGGGAGATTTCACTATTCATCCCCTCTAAAGCAAACCCTAAACGGCGCCACGACAAACCCTAATCCCAATTGTAATTGTTCATCACTCTCAAAACCCTATCCCTCTTCTCTCTCAGAGCGGCCGCCAAGGTTCCCTTTTCTTCTTCAAAATCACCTCACCTCCATCAAAATCGCACCACCATTGAATTCTTCTGATTCTCAGCAACCACGCGTTCAGTGATGATTAACAACGACAAAATTTGGTATCGATGTTGAAACCCAGATTCTGTTCATGGCAACGACGATGTTCACAACGGCGATGTTCAGCGCACGGTTTCGTAAAACCGTGATCTTGTTGCCGGCAACGATAATCCCTCCGTTCAAATACGATCCAATCTAGTAGCAACTTTCACTATTCCCCAACAACAACATAGCGCTCCGGTGAGTAACAAACGAATTGGTACAGTTACCATAAGCTCTCAAGATTCGATGACTTCTTTTTATTGTAGATAGGTTTATGAGTTGTGTAGTTGCTTTTGTTCTTACCTCTGTTTGGGCTGTTAAAGTCATATTTATCATTTTCTTTTTTTCATCTCATATCTCATTTGTTATGGCTTGAGTGTATACACCATGAATGGGTTTATGTTATTTCTCTGCTGATTGGTGTAAGTTTTGATTGTTAGGAACTTGTGTTATACCTATCGATATCTCTAACTATTGACACACTCGCAAAGGATGTTTTGGGTTGGTGTGGTGTTTTAGTGTACATATTATGCAGGTTTCGAGTTCTGATTGGCGGATGCAGAAAGATGGTGTTAGCTTTGTAGAGAATGAACAAAAAAGGGGTTGATGAGTGAAGACTTTCAGCAGCAACAATAACTCAAAAGGCAAAGGTGACAAGCAGGGTCCAAAAGTCTGACAACTGAATTCGTATGAGACCTAAACTCGAAGTTGAGGTTGCTTGGGTATACACCATGGATAGTGAAGGATACGGTTGAATATGGTTACTTTGATTTCGTCTTTTCTTCCACTGAGAGAATGACTGTGAGCAGTATACTCCGCATCTGGGGTAAACAAAGTTGCTTATGATATTCTATATTGTTTGTGAATTCAGTTTTATTATTCTGGTATAATTGTGAATGTTTGTTTTAGTAGTTCTGTTGTTGGATGCAAGGAAATATATTGCCCCTTTTTGAGGTTCAATCATGTTCATTACTAATCAACTTTCTTTCCACTTAGTCTGCAGTCTTACCGTATGTGGAATTTGGAAGCATATATACTACTCGGCCTGTATTATTTTGAGTATTCAACTGCGGTGATATTCTTTGAGACTTGGATTCTGAGACTTTGGTTGATAAGGATTATAGATAAGAGATGGTAGCCGCGACACAGCAAGTACAACAGCGACGATGATTCCGATTCGCATCCACAGCGGCACCCGATGTTTTGAAGTTCGTAAGCTTCATTTCAGATGTTCTTCAACCGCGACATGGATTTTGCAGCGGCGACGGCAAGGGCAGTTCGTCAACATAGGGCTTCCAATTTAGAGCTCAACAAGCCACCTCTAACATTAGTTGATTTTTTAACTGGATTGTCTTGATTATTTGTTTTGAGTTTTTTTTTCAGGCGAGATTTTTGTCTTGAGTATCGTTCGGGGTTGGCATAAGATGACTGTTTCTTTTCTCTTTATGCATCAAATGATGGTATTGTTTAACTGTTTGGAGTAGCTTGACATTGTTGTTGATTATGAGTATTATTTTGTGGTTGAGTAATATCATAGTTTTCAAATGCTGTTGCAATTACCGCGGGATAAGATATTATGGGATTTCGGTTTCGCGAAACGTCGTTTTGTTGCAACTTTCTTACAAAGTTAATTTGCTTATCTATTTTTTTTAAATTTAGGGCACTCACTGTATGTTTTGCTTTGTAGTATCTTTCAATGTCATAATTTAATTTCGCAGCCATGTCGTAAACTGTTTGGTAAGTTATTATTCTCAGACTCAATTCTGCGACTGTGTCGTTATATCAAGACATTTCAATTTGATTTGTATTTGTAACCATCTTTCTCGAATCGACTGCGTGACGCTTATTCGATATTACGAAATTTATCCGGTTCTCGATAGATGTTATTGTATAGATTGGTGTATGTAGTTGTGAATGTGAAACATTGCTATATGTTGCAGTGGATGTGAGGTTCTTGAAGTGAAGTCTCATGGCAATAAGGTTTGTATCAAGTGGCTAGTTTGTCTGTCATGAAGTTTTCTCTGGTATTTCGGTCGTGGTTTTGGTTCTAATGTGACCATTTCAATGTTATCTTTAAATATCATTGAAGGATATTTTGAGGAAAAGTAATTTGATATTGATTGTTGTCCTTGTTTAGTTTTGTTAATAAATTTTATTTAACTTAATTATTTGAGTTAATCAAATAATTTAGATAATTGATTTTGATTAACGTAATTAATTAATCATTTGAATTTCAATCATTTAACCCTTTTAATCAATTTTAATTAATTTAATTATTTGATCACATTAATTTTTAATCAAATAATTTTAATAATTAAATTAGATTAAATAAATTAAATGGTCCAATAATCTTTTCTCATGTTAGCTTCGAAGTGGGCCTAGACTGAAAAAATTCTAAATTCAAGTCAATGTGGTTGGTATGCACTTACGTTTGCGTTATTTCTTCCTATTCGATAAAAAGGGCAAATTAAATCTTTGAAGTCTAGCACTTCTTGGATTTTTGGATAATCATTATTGGGGTGTACACCTTAAATAATATATTATTCGACTTTTCATTTTTTTTCAAATACTGTCCTTTTTTTTGGACAAAGAAATATCATAGGAATCTAGGATTCTGTATGATATTTCCGTTGTTCATCCAAACATTTTCCGAATGAAAAAGGTGTTGTTAGGATCCAGCATCTGAATGATACCCCGATTAATTAATTGTGAGGCCTACGTCTCATTTATCAAATAATTGTCATTTCTCCTATACTTTTCAAATTCAATCGCGTATTCTCACCTCTCGTGTCGCAAACTCTTTTCATACCTCATTTCAATCCAAATTATTTTCAAAACAGCTCCTCGATTCAAACTTCGAAAGGAGGAGGTTCTTGGAATCTAGCATTCCTTGAATTTTCGAGTGAATAGTTCTCGAGGCACGCCCTTTGAGTTGTTATCCACTCAACCTTTCGACTTTTTCAAACTCAAACATTTTCCAACGTTCTCCTAAGTCGAGTGCTCGTACGCATTCGTAACCCACCTTTCGCACACACCTCACAATTCCTCGTGGTTGGAGGCACCCTTAGGGACCAATATCATTTCTCGCAATCTTAACCCTTGACACGTCGTCAAGTCGGTTCCATCTTCAATCAAAATCCTCGACACATCGTCGAGCCATTTCAAAACAACTTCCTCTTGCCTCGCTTTTCGTTATCGATTCAATCTTTTTACAAACATTTTTTAAAACTTACGAAAGAGGGATATTCTCAGAATCTAGCCTTCTTTGAATATTCGAATGAGTAACTCTCGAGGCACGCCCTTGAGTTGTTATCAGTTCATTCTTTCAATTTCAAAACATCCATTTCTTTATCTTCAACTTATTCAGCCAATTCCCAAAAGAACTGAGTTCTTGGAATCTCGCGTTTCCTTGAATTCTTGAGTGACAAGCTCTTGAGGCACGCTCTTGGGTTGCTTGTCATTCACCCTTTCGTCTCAAACTCAAACTTCAATCCTTTTAAACCTCATCTTTTCATGGTTGTTACCACGAACTACGGACGCTCTGATTCTTTATTCATTCTTGAATGTAAGATACGTAGGCACAAGATTGCGATGATCTTGGCGAGCACATTTCCCATTTTCTCCCCTACTCGACGCTTCTATCTTTCTCCATTATTTCGTCCGCCATTCTCTCACCCTTTCCCGTAGTCGAACTACGACGCTCTGATTTCTCATTCTCGTCCGAATGAGCATACGTAGGCACAAGGGCCCTAATCCTTGGCGAGCACCCTATCCTCTAATCACCCATCTCTCCTTTGCGTCTTTAACCTTTTAACCTACCAATTCTACCTTTAACAACGAGAAGAAAACAAATAGATTTAGACAACACTCCCCACAATTACCTTAAGAGGTTCCCGTCGAGTACGACGGACGTGAGGGGTGCTAATACCTTCCCCTCACGTAACCGACTCCCGAACCTGGAACATGGTTGCGACAACCTTGTTCCTATCCTTTCGTTTTAAGAGGTTTTCTCGATATTTTCCTCTCCCGTTTATTCGGGAAAAATAAAGTTCGGTGGCGACTTTGTCGAACCGCATTTCCGCGCCTTTCGCGCGAGGGTCGTTTTCTCTGAAATATCTCCGCGATTTTTCGAGGTGCGACAGCTGGCGACTCTGCTGGGGACATTGCTCCATGCAAAGAGAGAGTCGAGCCTATCTTTTGGTTTGTGAGGAGTGTTTGTTTTTATTTGTTTTCTTCTTGTTTATATATTTGTTCTCTTGTGGATTTTATTTGTGCTTGTTATCTTGATTGCCTCTTGGTTCTTGGGATGACATCATGAGTAAAGCTCTACGCCCGAGCTTTGGTAAAAGCAGAGAGAACATTTAGTTAAGAATTGGTAGTCGAGTAGTGTTAGTCACCAAGGATTCGCTCCTTGTGTGCCTAGCATGAAAGCTCCTCCAGAGGAGACCTATTCGTAGATCTCGTTGTAACACAGCTAGCCTGTTGCACGACTTGATTAATGAAGGGTTCGTGATTCTGGGAACCTTTTGTTAGCACCAATTCCGATATTGGTGGTCGTGTAGTGTTAGTCTCCAAGGACTCGCTCCTTGTGCGCCTAGCACGAGGACCTCACTCAGGAGAGACCTTATCGTCATTATCGTCGTAATACGGCCAGCCTGTTGCGTGACGCTAATATGACTAGTGTCCATGATCCTAGGAACCAAACGTAGAAACCATCCCGTAAGTGGGTTTATGGGTAGAATGTTTAGATCTTCCCGTATAGGTTGTACTCGTCAGTTTTTGATCGGAAATTGTGGTTGTGGATCTGTTACAGTTATCAGCTCCAAAGTTGTTTGATTGTGATCCTGTGATCCTGGATCTTGTATCTTGCATATCATTCGCATTGCATTTCATATGTTATGCATTTTGCATTTCCATTCCTTCAATAGAATCTTATGTTTTCGTTCCTTCCTCTCCAGTAAATCAAGCTGATTCCTCGACACCAGTACGAAACTAGAGCCAATACAAGACGAATGATGGAGCAGATTCAGCAGGAGCAACCGCCTTCAGGGAAGAGTTGGATTCTATGAAGGGAAAGATTGACCAGATCCTCGAAGCCATCCTCGCGGCCAGAAGAGAGGAAGAACAGCGTGAAGCTACTGCTGTCGTCAACAACAATGGTCAAGGACAGGGGTCTACTGCCATCCCTTTGGTTCCAATTCCAAATCCTCATGGGATGCCGTTGAACTTCAATAACACAGCCGAAGGAAACACTTCTCAGCCAATCCCAGCGCCTGGAGTTACTATTGGAGCTATCCCACAGGCTCAGCCTACTGTCGTGCAGATCCCAGCTCCCCATACTAAAGATACTCTGATGGATCACTATGACGATGTTCATAACTATCATGCTGCTATCCCCATTTCCAGTCCTGTTGCCGCTCAGGACTCAAAAGCCATGAAGATGTGCCGAGATTTAGCCGAGAAACTCCGAGCCATGGAGGGGCACAATTCAAATTCTTTCAGTGCTTTGGAATTGTGCTTGGTGCCTGATGTTGTCATTCCTCCCAAGTTCAAGGTGCCCGAATTTTTGAAGTACAAAGGTCTCAATTGCCCAAATATTCATCTGAAGATGTACTGTCGCAAGATGGCTGCCTATGCCAGAGACGAAAAGCTCATGATCCATTGCTTCCAAGACAGCTTGTCTGGGGCATCACTCGAATGGTACATGCAGCTGGAACGTAATAGTGTGCGCACTTGGGCCGAGCTAGCCGATGCATTCATCAAGCAGTACAAGTACAATACCGATCTTGCTCCGAATCGTACTCAGCTTCAGAGTATGACTCAGAAGGATAATGAATCCTTCAAGGAGTACGCGCAACGATGGAGAGAGCTAGCCGCAAGGGTGCATCCACCTTTGGTTGACCGTGAATTGATTGACATCTTCATGGGTACCTTGCAAGGCCAGTACTACGAAAAGCTGATCGGTAGTGTCTCCGCTGGATTCTCTGACTTGGTGATCGTTGGTGAGAGAATTGAAGAGGGGCTGAAGAGCAGAAAGATCCCAGGAGGTTCTAACTGTAACGCCCCGATTTCGACTATTCCTTTTTCGTTGAGTCCTTTTTAATTTTAATTGGGCGAATATTATTTTGATGTGTAATTTTTGTGGAAATATGTTATGTTTACATATTATTCTATTTTACCCGATTTTGGGAGTTGTCGGAGAAAATAGTTGGAGGGTATTTTGGACATTTCCTATTTAAGTGATAAGTTGGATATTTTATGAGTTATTAAGTTAATAGATTTTTTGGGAAAAATAATAGGAAGATATTAAAGAGGAAATAAAAGAGAAAGAAAGATAGTAAGAAAGGAAGAAAAGAAAAGAGAAAGGAAGAGGAGAAGAGAAAGAGAAGAGAAAGTGGAGAGGAAAACCTAGAATCATCAAGGGATCATCACCAAAGCTTGCAATCGATCGGTAAGGGTGTGAAACTCCATCATCTCTTTAATGTATATGATTGTATGTGTATGTGTTTGGATTTTGTAGAGTTTCTACTCTTTTTCCACTTAGGTTAGAAGTTGGTTTTGTGAGTAGAATGAGGTTTTAATCGGTTAGAACTCGGATTAGACGATGTAGTTTAGTCGGGTGATGGTAGGGTTGTGCCACTGAGACTGGTTTGGATTTAATCGGTTGATTTTGTGGAGTTTGGGCTCTTGAGACAGCCATGGAAGTTCTGTCTTCGCAGGCTCGCCAGGCGAATGGCAGCGAAGCTTCGCCAGGCGAAGTCCAGCGAGCTGTAGCGAAGCAAGTCAGAAGCAAACACCCTGTATTCGCTGGCAAGTTCGCCAGGCGAATGAGAGTGGCGAAGGTTTGCCAGGCGAGTATGCTAGCGAGTAATTCCAGAATAAATCCCAGTGGTCTTCGCTGGCAAGTTCGCCAGGCGAACGAAGTAGCGAAGGTTCGCCAGAGGCTTCGCCAGGCGAAGGTTAGCGAACACAGCAGCATATTTTTCTTTCTTGTGTTTTCCATTCGTGGATTGGTTGTGTGGTTTGGTTGCGATCATTCCTTGTTTGAGATGATTAATTATATGTTGTTATGTGTGTTGTGGGTAGCCGTATGGCGTGAATCCTAGTTTATGAATTGTGAAGTGTGGAATGTGGCCGTTTGGTATTTTGGTGCATTACTTGAATGTAATAGAAATGCATGATGAGATTATATGATGACTGTATGTATGTATTGTGATATGTATATATAGTGGATGCATAATGAATATATGCAATGAATGTGAAGAATGCATGAGCATGTTCGTAAACGTGGTTGCATTTCAAGAAGTGTATGAAGTACATTCTTGTGCTGTTGACTCTCAGGAGAGTCTGATGAGTGGTGTGACTCTTAGGAAAGTCTGATGAATGAAGTGATTCCTAGGAGAATCTGATGAACGGTGTGATTCCTTGGAGAATCTGATGAACGGTGTGATTCCTCGGAGAATCTGATGAACGGTGTGATTCCTCGGAGAATCTGATGAACGGTGTGATTCCTTGGAGAATCTGATGAACGGTGTGATTCCTCGGAGAATATGATGAACAGTGTGATTTCTAGGAAGATCTGATGAATGGTGTGATTCCTCGGAGAATCTGATGAATGGTGTGATTCCTAGGAGAGTCTGATGAGTGATGTGATTTCTAGGAAGATCTAATGAGTTATAGGATACCCATGAGGGGTGGGAGTGAATTGATTCTTAGGAGAATCTGACGGACGATTAAGTCGATAATGCGTTGCATTCGCGTAGAGTAGCGAGTTGGCCTCTATGATTTGCGTGTTGACATCTGTGCATGATGTATGGCGAAATAAGCATGTTGTGTATGTTTATTAGAATAATGTGAAAGGTGTGAATGACATAATGAAATGCTTGAAGATATATATATGTATATATATGTATGAATGAATATATGTATATATGTATATGTGTGTAACATGTATGAATGTTCCTGAATGGATATAAACCTTAATGATGCATATTGTTTATGCTTGATGTTCTATTTGTAAATAGACTTTAGTGGATACATTGCGATGTACGATGTGAGTCGTGGTGAGAAAGCGTAAGATGCATAATTGTGGATATGATATATATATATATATATATATATATATATATATATATATATATATATATATATATATATATATATATATATATATATATATATATATATAATATATATATATATATATATATATATATATATATATATATATATATATATATATATATATATATATATATATATATATATATATATATATATATATATATATATATATATATATATATATATATATATATATATATATATATATATATATATATATATATATATATATATATATATATATATATATATATATATATATATATATATATATATATATATATATATATATATATATATATATATATATATATATATATATATATATATATATATATATATATATATATATATATATATATATATATATATATATGTATGTATGTATATATGCCTTTATGCATTATTTGTTATGATATTGTTTCTCACCCTTCTGCTGTTTTATAATGCTCTATGAGGCATTGCAGATTAGATTACTAGAGATCTTTTGTGAGGCGTGGCTTCATCCTTTAGTTGGTCGGCTCTGATATGTAGCACCGGGTAGCTAGGAGTTGTTTTATTTCTTTTGTGATGCATGTGTATATGTATCTGCTGATGAAAGTTATGTAACCATGTTGGTTGATGATTTGTATATATGAATACATGTGTTAGAGAATTATGAAATATTTGGATATTCCGCCTTTGTTCTAGATATTTTCTCGTGGGTGTTACCCCGTTGTTGCATATCATTATATATGAGCAGGTGTTTTATATGTGTGATTTTCGGATAATGTGGCATGTCCCTTTTATACCGTTTTATAAACTTACTCTGATGAAATTTTGAATTTGTGCCTAAATAATTAATTGTATTATTTGGGGGTATAGAAAGGGGGTGTTACACTAACAACCAGGCCAATGCCAAGAAGCCTTTCAATGGATACAAGAAGAAGGAGGGCGAAACAAATGCCATCTTTTTACAGAAAGGGCAAGCTTCTCAACAAGCTCCCGCTCCTATGCCTTATCAAGTTCCCTATTATCAGTATTCGTATGTTGCTGCTGCGCAATATGCTCCAATGCCTTATCAGCCAGCTGTTCAAGCAGTTCAAGCTCAGATGCCACAGCAACGGGCTCCTCAACAACAAGCCTACAATCAGCAAGGATATCAGTATCCTCCTCAGCAACAGCAGATGCAAGCTGCTCAACAACAACAAGGTGCTCGCCAGCAGCGTCAGCAGAGAATACGGAGGCCAGATAGAGTTTTTGATCGCCTGCCAATGACGTATGCTAGTATCTTTGCTCAGTTGATGGAGAAAAAGGCCATTGTTCCAAGAGATTTGGCTCCCCCAACTGTCATTCCTGCCGACTACAATGCAAATGCTCATTGTGAGTTTCATAAGGGCGCTCCAGGTCACACCATTGAGGACTGCAGAGCTTTCAAGCACATAATTCAAGACATGATCGACAGGGATGCTATCAACTTCAATGGGAAGTCTCCAAATGTCATCAACAATCTGATGCCACCAGTCAACTAGTGCCAACATCAGATCGAGTCCAGTCAAGTCCATTCCTCGAAGAAGGCCGTCATGTCGCCATTTCATATTACGCATTTCTTATATTTGTCTTTGTTTGTTTAAGTATTGTATGCTTTGAACTATTGCCATTCGTATTTGGTTTCCATTAATGTATCATTTATGCATGTTTTGAATTAGTTATATCGTATTCACTCGTTTTCACTTATCACCGACACATTTATTCACTTCACTCTATTCACTGTTGTTTAGCATGATTTGAGGGAGGATGATGAAAACGAGATACCCATAATTGCAAACCGTATGCTTTCAGACAGAATCTCGTCGATTATCTACGGGCATTATTTCAATCCCCCAAACACCGGAGATATAAGGAGTTAATCCCTAGTAAACCACTTCGAGCCTAGAAGTAGTAGTTTCCGTTGGATATTCAAACCTTTACACTCAACCTGGGGCAGGGTAGTGTTCAGTTAATCCAACTCCGCACTCGAATCAACAAATCAAAATCCAGAAGACGGTTGTTCATCAATGACCCATGCTATGGCAGTCACAATCCTCCAACAAAATTCAAAAAATCAAAAGCCTGCTAAGTCAAACACCTCAGAGGGGACTTAGGCAAAATCAAGGCAATCCCGGTGGATCTGACAAGCAAAGTCAATCCATGCAAAAGTTAGGGATCAAAACAAAAGTAAAAGAGGACCCCGAAACCCTCAACAAAAACAAAAAAAAATTCAGTGGCCACCCAAATCAAAGGGGCAATGGCATCCAGCAAAATAAGGTGACTGCCACATCGAGCAAACCTTGAACCTTCAAGCTTACACCGTCACAACAAGTGCAAAATTAACTGAGCGTAGGACTGGAGATCATTAAGAAGAAGGGGTGGGTCCAAATCATACTTTGAGCCTAATATCCTTTGTTTCATAACCGCGAACCAGACCACTTCATAACCCTCAAAAGACCTAATTGAGGCGAGGTTCGTTTTGAAAGCATACTTTCGCAAGGTTGCGTAACCTGACTCCTCACATATTCGCTAATCATCAATATTGGTGTCATTTTTGCTTGCTATATCTTTTGCACCAATCAAATTAGCACAACGTCTGGGCTAGTAGTCCATTCGTCTCACTGTCACGACACATCAATAAATGACACACTTTTTCAAAACTTACATTGAACTGTGCATTAATATTACCATTTATGAATGTACAGTTTTAATTGCAAATCAGTGCTAGGTATTCAAAGACACTCCAACGAGGGGTAATCGAGGAGGAACTTGACTTTCAGTGGCGTACACGAGGCAAGACTATTTAAAAGCCAACAGGTTGGGGCAAACCATTCAACAGCTCGAGCAGGGGCATATCATTACCATATTCAGACTGGGACAAGACCAAGTTACCCTAGTCATCAAGCAGAGCTGCAACCTTCTCTGAAGCAAATTCACAGTAAACCACAAAGTACCCATACTCGGGGCATCCAGAGCATCATCTTCTGCTTCAATCGTGACATCTTCAGCAAACTGCGTGTCGAGGAAGTCAATCCCTCCCACCACCCGAAGTCCAATCTGCATTGGCAACTACCAAAGATCCACCATGCTGGCGTCTCCCTGCATTTCTAATTACCTGTCTGCAATCATCATACACATCACATTCGACCTCATAAGCATCTGGAATCATATGCATACCCAACCATATCATACTTCCCCAGCTCTTGCATCTCCGCGCGTCAGCATTTGCATTTGCACTTCCATTCGTATGGAATATCATTTATCATCCAACATTCATATATGCAAGTCACGGTCCAGGATCAACCTCGAAGATTTCCAAGACTGTCATCAGCCCAGTCAGGGGCATCTTCCGCAGGATTGTGGGTTTGTCCCACGATTTTCTAGAGCTTCAAAGCAATCATCAGCCCGGTCAGGGGCAATCTTCTACAATTGTGGGTTTCTCCCACAAAAATTTCAAAATATTCAAAGCAAGATTCGGCCTAGTCAGGGGCATTCTTTTCAAGACCATGGATGTTTCCCATGACGTATTTCAACCTCGTGGTTAATTAGATCTTCAAGTCAACATACATCCCAGTCAGGGGCATACCATTCAAGACCGTGGGCGTTCCCCACAAAGTTGTTCAACCTTTCGTTGAGCAAATCCAAAGACCTTAAGTGCAAGATTTAGCCCAGTCAGGGGCATCTTCGGCAAAACCGTGAGCGTTCCTCACGAAGTGGTTCAACCTTTGTTGACCAAAACAAGACATCCAGACAAACTCAGCCCAGTCAGGGGCATCCTCTTCAGAATTCATGGGCGTAACCATGAAATCATTTCAGCAAAACTATGATCTCTAAGCAAGTCAGTGGTCGTCCCCGCTGATTCATTTCAACTTCCTCATGGGTGTTCCGCAATGAGTTGTACCCAGCAAGCGTGACCGTTGTCAATTGCCTTACTATCATCCTTTTGGTGATAGTCGAACTTCGTCGATTCAACCTAGCCTGCATCCTTTTGGTGTTGGTAAACTTCAGATTTGTGTTGTCCTATCATCCTTTTGGTGATAGCGACCTGTGTGTGTGAGTTTCGCTCCGTCATCCTTTTGGTGGGGGGTCTGTCACTTGGATTGGTGACAGATTGTGCGATAGTGTTTGCCCTATCATCCTTTTGGTGGTAGTGGCCCGTGTGAGTTTCGCTCCGTCATCCTTTTGGTGAGGGGTCTATCATAATCATTTATGATAGATTGTGCGATAGTGTTTTCCCTATCATCCTTTTGGTGGTAGTGGCCGGTGTGAGTTTCGCTCCGTCATCCTTTTGGTGAGGGGTCTATTATAATCATTTATGATAGATTGTGCGATAGTGTTTGCCCTATCATCCTTTTGGTGGTAGTGGCCGGTGTGAGTTTCGCTCCGTCATCCTTTTGGTGAGGGGTCTATCATAATCATTTATGATAGATTGTGCGATAGTGTTTGCCCTATCATCCTTTTGGTGGTAGTGGCCGGTGTGAGTTTCGCTCTGTCATCCTTTTGGTGAGGGGTCTATCATAATCATTTATGATAGATTGTGCGATAGTGTTTGCCCTATCATCCTTTTGGTGGTAGGGGCCGGTGTGAGTTTCGCTCCGTCATCCTTTTGGTGAGGGGTCTATCATAATCATTTATGATAGATTGTGCGATAGTGTTTGCCCTATCATCCTTTTGGTGGTAGTGGCTGGTGTGAGTTTCGCTCCGTCATCCTTTTGGTGAGGGGTCTATCATAATCATTTATGATAGATTGTGCGATAGTGTTTGCTCTATCATCCTTTTGGTGGTAGTGGCCGGTGTGAGTTTCGCTCCGTCATCCTTTTAGTGAGGGGTATATCATAATCATTTATGATAGATTGTGCGATAGTGTTTGCCCTATCATCCTTTTGGTGGTAGTGGCCGGTGTGAGTTTCGCTCCGTCATCCTTTTGGTGGGGGGTCTATCATAATCATTTATGATAGATTGTGCGATGCTGTTTGCTCTACCATCCTTTTGGTGGTAGTAGCCGTGTTTATTTCTTTCCATCATCCTTTTGGTGATGACGACCTTTTGCCTATTATTTACAGTTTACTCCGAGGTTTACATTTATCGAGTATTTCCAATTCTCGGACATCTCTTGTTCTTTCGGACAAATTCAGGGTCTTCTTCATATCTAATTGACTTCTACCTCAGGAATATGAACGCTAATGCAGTTCATTTTCCTAGGTTTAAGCCCATTAGATAGGGGCATCTGTCATACCCTAAAATTGTCCTACCCATTTTCAAATATTTTTGCATTTTTTTTCGACTGGTTTTTAATTTTGTATACTTTTTATAGTATCATGTCAGTTAGGTACGTGCCCACCCGTAATTGAGCATTTTTTTCAAATTTATTCTTTTACACCCAATTAAGGTGTGACACGTGGCCTAAGAGCTTTTTTTTTTTTGTGAATTTTAATTTTTCTCAGTTTCTGAAACTTTTTCTCTTTTTTAAATATTACTAAAAATATTTTTAAGTAATTAATATTTATTTTTGTTTTTTTAGTTTATATTTTATTACATTTGTTAATATTTATTTGTTTTGTTAATATTTATTTATTATTTGGTCATGTTAGTTAATATTTTAATTATTAATTTATATTAGTCTTTATTTATTTCTAATTAATTGATAAATTGCTGGAAAAAAAGGTGAAGAATTGTGGATTTGAAGCAGGCCCATCCCGGTTGGCCCATAGAGAAAGTAGAGCCTCATCTGGCTCCTTTTAAAGGAAAACCTTGAAAGGAAGAAGGGGGAGATTTCACTGTTCATCCTTTCTAAAGCAAACCCTAAACGGCGCCGCGACAAACCCTAATCCCAATTGTAATTGTTCATCACTCTCAAAACCCTATCCCTCTTCTCTCTCAGAGCGGCCACCAAGGTTCCCTTTTCTTCTTCAAAATCACCTCACCTCCATCAAAATCGCACCACCATTGAATTCTTCTGATTCTCAACAACCACGCGTTCAGTGATGATTAACAACGACAACATTTGGTATCGATGTTGAAACCCAGATTCTGTTCATGGCAACGAGGATGTTCACAACGGCAATGTTCAGCGCACGGTTTCGTAAAACCGCGATCTTGTTGCTGGCAACGATAATCCCTCCGTTCAAATACGATCCAATCTAGTAGCAACTTTCACTATTCCCCAACAACAACATAGCGCTCCAGTAAGTAACAAACGGATTGGTACAGTTACCATAAGCTCTCAAGATTCGATGACTTCTTTTTATTGTAGATAGGTTTATGAGTTGTGTAGTTGCTTTTGTTCTTACCTCTGTTTGGGCTGTTGAAGTCATATTTATCATTTTCTTGTTTTCATCTCATATCTCATTTGTTATGGCTTGAGTGTATACACCATGAATGGGTTTATGTTATTTCTCTGCTGATTGGTGTAAGTTTTGATTGTTAGGAACTTGTGTTATACCTATCGATATCTCTAACTATTGACACACTTGCAAAGGATGTTTTGGGTTGGTGTGGTGTTTTAGTGTACATATTATGCAGGTTTCGAGTTCTGATTGGCGGATGCATAAAGATGGTGTTAGCTTTGTAGAGAATGAGCAAAAAAGGGGTTGATGAGTGAAGACTTTCAGCAGCAACAATAACTCAAAAGGCAAAGGTGACAAGCAGGGTCCAAAAGTCTGACAACTCAATTCGTATGAGACCTAAACTCGAAGTTGAGGTTGCTTGGGTATACACCATGAATAGCGAAGGATACAGTTGAATATGGTTACTTTGATTTCGTCTTTTCTTCCACTGAGAGAATGACTGTGAGCAGTATACTCCGCATCTGGGGTAAACAAAGTTGCTTATGATATTCTATATTGTTTGTGAATTCAGTTTTATTATTCTGGTATAACTGTGAATGTTTGTTTTAGTAGTTCTGTTGTTGGATGCAAGGAAATATATTGCCCCTTTTTGAAGTTCAATCATGTTCATTACTAATCAACTTTCTTTCCACTTAGTCTGCAGTCTTACCGTATATGGAATTTGGAAGCATATATACTACTCGGCCTGTATTATTTTGAGTATTCAACTGCGGTGATATTCTTTGAGACTTGGATTCTGAGACTTTGGTTGATGAGGATTATAGATAAGAGATGGTAGCCGCGACACAGCAAGTACAACAGCGACGATGATGCCGATTCGCATCCACAGCGGCACCCGATGTTTTGAAGTTCGTAAGCTTCATTTCAGATGTTCTTCAACCGCGACATGGATTTTGCGACGGCGACGGCAAGGGCAGTTCGTCAACATAGGGCTTCCAATTTCGAGCTCAACAAGCCACCTCTAACATTAGTTGATTTTTTAACTGGATTGTCTTGATTATTTGTTTTGAGTTTTTTTTTCAGGCGAGATTTTTGTCTTGAGTATCGTTCGGGGTTGGCATAAGATGACTGTTTCTTTTCTCTTTATGCATCAAATGATGGTATTGTTTAACTGTTTGGAGTAGCTTGACATTGTTGTTGATTATGAGTATTATTTTGTGGTTGAGTAATATCATAGTTTTCAAATGCCGTTGCAATTACCGCGGGATAAGATATTATGGGATTTCGGTTTCGCGAAACGTCGTTTTGTTGCAACTTTCTTACAAAGTTAATTTGCTTATCTATTTTTTTTTAAATTTAGGGCACTCACTGTATGTTTTGCTTTGTAGTATCTTTCAATGTCATAATTTAATTTCGCAGCCATGTCGTAAACTTTTTGGTAAGTTATTATTCTCAGACTCAATTCTGCGACTGTGTCGTTATATCAAGACATTTCAATTTGATTTGTATTTGTAACCTTCTTTCTCGAATCGACTGCGTGACGCTTATTCGATATTACGAAATTTATCCGGTTCTCGATAGATGTTATTGTATAGATTGGTGTATGTAGTTATGAATGTGAAACATTGCTATATGTTGCAGTGGATGTGAGGTTCTTGAAGTGAAGTCTCATGGCAATAAGGTTTGTATCAAGTGGCTAGTTTGTCTGTCATGAAGTTTTCTCTGGTATTTCGGTCGTGGTTTTGGTTCTAATGTGACCATTTCAATGTTATCTTTAAATATCATTGAAGGATATTTTGAGGAAAAGTAATTTGATATTGATTGTTGTCCTTGTTTAGTTTTGTTAATAAATTTTATTTAACTTAATTATTTGAGTTAATCAAATAATTTAGATAATTGATTTTGATTAACGTAATTAATTAATCATTTGAATTTCAATCATTTAACCCTTTTAATCAATTTTAATTAATTTAATTATTTGATCACATTAATTTTTAATCAAATAATTTTAATAATTAAATTAGATTAAATAAATTAAATGGTCCAATAATCTTTTCTCATGTTAGCTTCGAAGTGGGCCTAGACTGAAAAAATTCTAAATTCAAGTCAATGTGGTTGGTATGCACTTACGTTTGCGTTATTTCTTCCTATTCGATAAAAAGGGCAAATTAAATCTTTGAAGTCTAGCACTTCTTGGATTTTTGGATAATCATTATTGGGGTGTACACCTTAAATAATATATTATTCGACTTTTCATTTTTTTTCAAATACTGTCCTTTTTTTTGGACAAAGAAATATCATAGGAATCTAGGATTCTGTATGATATTTCCGTTGTTCATCCAAACATTTTCCGAATGAAAAAGGTGTTGTTAGGATCCAACATCTGAATGATACCCCGATTAATTAATTGTGAGGCCTACGTCTCATTTATCAAATAATCGTCATTTCTCCTATACTTTTCAAATTCAATCGCGTATTCTCACCTTTCGTGCCGCAAACTCTTTTCATACCTCATTTCAATCCAAATTATTTTCAAAACAGCTCCTCGACTCAAACTTCGAAAAGGAGGAGGTTCTTGGAATCTAGCATCCCTTGAATTTTCGAGTGAATAGTTCTCGAGGCATGCCCTTTGAGTTGTTATCCACTCAACCTTTCGACTTTTTCAAACTCAAACATTTTCCAACGTTCTCCTAAGTCGAGTGCTCGTACGCATTCGTAACCCACCTTTCGCACACACCTCACAATTCCTCGTGGTTGGAGGCACCCTTAGGGACCAATATCATTTCTCGCAATCTTAACCCTTGACACGTCGTCAAGTCGGTTCCATCTTCAATCAAAATCCTCGACACGTCGTCGAGCCATTTCAAAACAACTTCCTCTTGCCTCAGTTTTCGTTATCGATTCAATCTTTTTACAAACATTTTTTAAAACTTACGAAAGAGGGATATTCTCAGAATCTAGCCTTCTTTGAATATTCGAATGAGTAACTCTCGAGGCACGCCCTTGAGTTGTTATTAGTTCATTCTTTCAATTTCAAAATATCCATTTCTTTATCTTCAACTTATTCAGCCAATTCCCGAAAGAACTGAGTTCTTGGAATCTCGCGTTTCCTTGAATTCTTGAGTGACAAGCTCTTGAGGCACGCTCTTGGGTTGCTTGTCAGTCACCCTTTCGTCTCAAACTCAAACTTCAATCCTTTTAAACCTCATCTTTTCGTGGTTGTTACCATGAACTACGGACGCTCTGATTCTTTATTCATTCTTGAATGTAAGATACGTAGGCACAAGATTGCGATGATCTTGGCGAGCACATTTCCCATTTTCTCCCCTATTCCACGCTTCTATCTTTCTCCATTATTTCGTCCTCCATTCTCTCACCCTTTCTCGTAGTCGAACTACGACGCTCTGATTTCTCATTCTTGTCCGAATGAGCATACGTAGGCACAAGGGCCCTAATCCTTGTCGAGTACCCTATCCTCTAATCACCCATCTCACCTTTGCGTCTTTAACCTTTTAACCTACCAATTCTGCCTTTAACAACGAGAAGAAAACAAATAGATTGACACAACACTCCCCACAATTACCTTAAGAGGTTCCCGTCGAGTACGATGGACGTGAGGGGTGCTAATACCTTCCCCTCACGTAACCGACTCCCGAACCCGGAACATGGTTGCGACAGCCCTGTTCCTATCCTTTCGTTTTAAGAGGTTTTCTCGATATTTTCCTCTCCCGTTTATTCGGGAAAAATAAAGTTCGGTGGCGACTCTGTCGAACCGCATTTCCGCGCCTTTCGCGCGAGGGTCGTTTTCTCCGAAATATCTCCGCGATTTTTCGAGGTGCGACAATATGGATGCGATTAAACTGTTCATACTCAAGAATCCCGTTCCCACCTTGCTAGCTGATACGTACCGTTCAATCCACTCGAAGAATGCCGAAGGGGGAGGACGTATTGTTTGTTGTACCGCTTTGCTGTATTCATGGTTCATCGCTCGCCTAACTCGGCATTCGTCTATTTGGGATGAGTTAGAAACACCCCATTGGTCAGAGATAGTTATGGCCCTTACTCACTCTGATATTGTGTGGTATGACCCTACTTATGGAGGTATATGTATGATTCCCAGCATCAGAGGATTCACCAACATACCGCTTATTGGGAATGAAGGATGCATAAGCTACAATCCCACTTTAGCCCGTAGACAATTTGGGCATCCCATGATCGAAATACCTGACCAAGCTCTGGTGGAAGGGATCTTTCTCAAGGAAGGAGAAGATCCAGACCTGAAGACCGTCATAATCTACGCATGGAGTTACATCAATAAGGAAGAGACAACTGCTTTAGGATTCCCTAATGACGACGCCTTTGAAGAATATCTACATTAGGTGCGAGAAAGGGCTCTCGACCTCAAGATGCCTTTCCCTTTTCATGAACCTATGGTATTGGCTTTTCATGATCCTGATTGGTTTGATGTGAGTGAGGTAGATCAGTTGAAGGCCGCTTTGGATGAGGCTCAGAAACTGAAAACCGCTTGGAGGAACAAGTTTTTCACCCTCAAGGTAGAGAAAGAGAAGTCCCAGAAGCTGCAAGAGATGGAATTTGCAAAGAAGAGAAAGGCACGAGAGGATTTATTTTCCTCTCAAACCTCTTCCGGAGCTGTCACCAGAGATGATCTTCCCCCAGCTACTGTGGCTTGGAAAGAATGTGTCGATCGACTCATCAGTGAGAAGGCCAAATTACAAGAACGCGTCAGCCAGTTAGAAGAAGAACTTCGTGCACAGAAGGAGCATAGGGAGTAGTTCTCTGAGTTTCTCTTTTTCTTTTGGTTCAATGTAATAAACTCTTAAAAGAGTACTTTGCTTTGTAATGCTCCTCGAATATCAAAATAAATAAGTTTTTTTCCAACGTTATAATACCAAAGATAATCTGAGTTTCTTGAAGTTTCATACTCATTTGCATTTTGCATAAACATAACATTGTTTGCATTCCAGGGTCTCACTCTTGCTTCATCTCCACAGACAAGCTGAATCACCAATACAACACTTGAGCTAGTCAACGCCAAAAGATGGATCAACTAGAACAGGAAAACAGAGTGCTCCGTGATGAAGTTGCAGTTCTAAAAGAAAGTTTGGAGAGGTTGAATGGTCTAGTGGAAGCTTTGTCCAATCAAGCCACACTCAACAACCAAGATGTTCAAAGGACTGTGATCTCTGAAGTGACACCAACATCGATCCCAGTGGTGTCTTTTGTTGTCGAAGTGACTTATAGCATGCCTCAAGGTTTCCCGTGGGGGTTGTCTCCTAATTTCTTTTCGACCGGCTACCGTCCGTCTGTGCCTGAGATCCTTGTTGTGACCGCTGTCCAATATACTCCTGCAGTTACTACTGCGATGACTACTGCATCTCCACATGTGAATGTTGTTCCGTATATTCTGGATGAGCCAATTTTACAAGGGTCACCGACCGAAACTGTGGGTTTGGAAGAAAGGATGGATGGATTTCAAGACCAATTTTCTGAGATGCAAAAGGAGTTGAAGGCCCTTCGTGGGAAGGATTTGTCTGGAAAGAGCGCTTCTGAGCTGTGCTTGGTTCCAAATGTCAAAGTTCCACCAAAATTCAAGGCTCTGATTTTGAGAAGTACAAAGGGAATACTTTCCCTCAGAGTCATCTTATTATGTATGCCAGAAAGATGTCTGCCCAAACTGATAATGATCAACTACTCATTCACTATTTCCAAGATAGTCTGACAGGCGTTGCGCTGAAGTGGTACATGGGGTTGGATAGTACGAAGATTCGAACTTTCAATGATCTAGGGGGAGCCTTTTTCGAGCAGTATAAGTATAATGTGGACATGGCTCCTGACCGTGATCAATTGAGGTCTATGACACAGAAAGATAAGGAGAATTTTAAGGAATATGCCCAACGTTGGTGCGAGTTGGCCGCGCAAGTCACACTGCCGTTAGAGGAAAAAGAGATGACCAAGATTTTCCTGAAGACCCTTGGTCCTTTCTTTTATGAGAAAATGGTAGCCAGTGCACCCAGTGACTTTACTGAAATGGTTAATATGGGAATGCGTTTAGAGGAAGGTGTCCGTGAAGGAAGATTGGCTAAAGAGGAGAGTGCTCCTAATAAGAAGTATGGGAGTAGTTTTGCGAAGAAAAAAGAGCAGGGTGTAAACGCCATTCAAAAGGGACAATTTAGAAAAAGGTATTCGCCATCACACCAAGTTGCAGCAGTATCACCAGTGTTTAATGCTCCAACTTATCAGCTACAGTCTCCGCAACCGAGTCAGCAGCCTCAGCCCCCCAATGCTCAACAGCCTCAGCAAAATCTGCAGTATCCTCAGCAGAATCGGCCATTCAACAATCAGTGTCGCGTGTATAGAAAGATAAACTTTGAGCCCATTCCTATGAAATATGCTGACTTGTTTCCAGTTTTGATTAAGAAGGGTCATATTCAGACAAAGGCTCCACCTATGGTTCCCGCAAATCCTCCTCCTTCTTATAGAGTTGACAAGTTTTGTCCTTATCATCAGGGTGCTTCAGGACACGATATTGAGAGTTGTTTTGGTATGAAAGCAGATGTCCAAAGGCTCATTAAGTGCGGAATTCTGTCCTTCAAGGATTCCGACCCTAATGTGCAGGTTAACCCGTTACCCCCGCATGGTTCACCCCCCGTCAACATGATTCAAGATTGTTTGGCAGATAATGATCAAGAAGCTTCAGATGAAAAGGCCGAAGAGGTTTGTGTTATAGTGCCTTACTTTAAGGAAGTAGAGCGTATCGAAATCGTGTATAATAGCAGAAAGTCGGTTGTTACCTCTTTGGTAATCAACGTGCCTGGACCCGTCCCTTACACTTCTAGTAAGGCTATCCCCTACAGATACAACGCCACAATGTTGGAAAATAGAAAGGAAGTGCCTTTGCCCACTATATCTTCAGTAGTTAACATCGCAGATGTCAGCAGAGTAACAAGGAGTGGTCGAGTTTACCCGACTGTACCACCGAAAGAAAAGGAGGTCTCATCCAAACAACGAGGTCCAAAAGATCCAATTGTGGGGAAATCTGGTGGATCCAATTTTTCCAATTCAGATGAATGTCTAAAGGTGATCAAGAGAAGTGAGTATAAGGTTGCAGATCAGCTTCTACAAACTCCGTCGAAGATTTCTGTATTGCAACTACTGATGAGTTCTGAGGCTGATAGAGAAGCACTCCAGAAAATTTTAGAGCAGGCATATGTTGAACAAGATGTGACTATGGAGCAGTTTGACAACATCATTGATAGTATTACTTCATGTGACAATCTGGGTTTTAATGAGGAAGACCTCCTAGAGGAGGGGAAGAAACATAACATGGCTTTACATATTTCTGTGAACTACGAAAATGATTCTTTGTCCAGTGTGTTAGTTGATACTGGATCTTCTCTAAATATGATGCATATAACTACTCTATCTAAGCTATCCTATCAGGGACCGCCGATGAGGCAAAGTCATGTCATCGTCAAAGCTTTTGATGGGTCTAGGAAGACGGTAATTGGCGAGGTGGATTTGCCGATGACTATTGGATTACAGACTTTTATGATCACGTTTCAAGTCATGGACATTCGTGCCGCCTATAGCTGTTTATTAGGGAGGCCATGGATACATGAAGCTGGGGCAGTTACTTCCACCCTGCATCAGAAGTTGAAATATGTTTTTGAAGGAAAAACGGTCACAGTTTGTGGGGAACGAGCCTTACTGGTGAGTCATTTGTCATCATTCTCGTATGTGGAAGCTGAGGAAGAAGTTGGTACACAATTTCAAGCTCTGTCTATTATGGGCGAGGGTGTCCAGAGATCTCAGGCATCCATGTCATCATTCAAAGACGCACAGCGTGTAGTGAACGGCGGTCCTCAGACAATTTGGGGGAAGGTGTTGTCTTTACCAGAAAACAGAAATAAAGAAGGTCTTAGTTTCACCAGCAATTCTGCTCAACAAACTACTAGAAGTCAAGGGTTTCCACTGATTAATGAAGTGTTCCGTAGTGGAGGGATCGTCCATCATCCTCAAGTTAATGTTGTGTTAGAAGATAGGTTTGAAGGTTACATATCAGATGGTTCTGCAAGGTCCTCCATTCCTTACGAAGATTATGAGCCCTATATGGAAGATCCAGGTTATGTTTCAGATGAATTTAACTACAGCTTTGGAGTCTATGCTGTGACCGAGGAAGATTCAGATGGGGATATTCCAAGCTTTGTAACCCCAGGAATTTTGGTTAAGAACTGGAGTGCGGTTGAGGCCCCTGCTGTCGTTCATATATCTAAGTAAATCATTTGTTTTAAATTTTCGCTCTGCCCAAGGTGAAACTGCATTATTAGGGTTTACTTTTTAATAATTCCCTTTGCTCTGCCCAAGGCAAAGGTGGCTTTGTTGGGCGTGTCTTTTTGGTTTTGCTATCATCAATAAATCACTTTCATTTTCATTTGTGTTTTTTATATTTACTTACGATGTTGGAAAATAATGAGTAGCATCTCGCGTACACACACGTTCCACTTTACGAAAACTTATTGAAAATTATATCACTTGCGCAAATTGCTACATAAGTTACATCATGGGAATAATGATCCACTGCCTTCTCCGAATTTTGAGTTTCCGGTGTATGAAGCTGAAGACAAAGAAGATGATATTCCAGAAGAGATTTCCAGACTGCTTGAGAAAGAAGAGAAAGCCATCCAACCTCATCAAGAGCTGGTGGAAGTAATCAATTTGGGAACAAAAGAAATCCGTAGAGAAGTGAAAATTGGAGCTTTGCTCAAGCCTGAGGTGAAGAAACAGTTGATCGTTTTGCTCGGAGAGTTTGTTGATGTGTTTGTTTGGTCCTATCAAGATATGCCTGGATTTGAAGCCAGAGTGTCCGCCAGTAAAGCAGAAGCTCAGAAGTGTTGCACCCCAAAATTTGCCCTCTTTCAAGACTTGACTCATTTCTTCATTTCTTTCAAATTCAATGACATAAAGGAAATCCATCATGAATTCAAGATTAAAGACAAGAATATTATAAAGAGAAGTTTTGTGACATTACAAGAATGTCATTTGTTGCAAGATTTTCAACTCTAAGTAATGTTTAGAAATTAATTTATTTCTAATACTTCATTCAAGTCTCTAGTCAAATTCATGTTATGGTAATGCCACACCAAGTCTACATTATGCTTACAAACATCCAAGAAACATGCAAGGATTAAATCAACATTGGAATGTTTTAGGACCAAGAGTATGCATGTTTAATCATGGCAAAACAGTCCCATGCAAGAGGTGACAAATTTCTTCATGTCACAAGATCACATGTCACAAGACCAAGGGAATAGCACATGATAATGCATCTAAATATTAGAATTTGAAATTCTATCCAAAAAGTAGTAGCATTGACCACAAGGGTATGTCCAAGCATAAGCCAACAAAAGGTCACAAGACACAAAGTGCTGCAGAAAAAAGGCCTAGCAATAGTGCAGAAAATATAGCATAGCAACATACATGGAAATGGAAAGAAAGAGAGTGACATGAAGAAAGTTGCCTTGGACATTTCTAAGTAAGGATTTGAAGTCTTGAAGGAAGAGTAAACCCTAATGTGCTGAGATAAGAGAGGAGGGGGGGCTGCAAACTATCATTCAAAAAAACACAAGATTGAGAGAGTAAGAGAGAAGAGAAAAACAGAAAATAGAGAGAGCAAAACAATACCCGAAAAAAACAGAAAAATAGGAAGCTTTGCAAACCAAAAAAAGAGAGTGATATATAACTAAGAGGATCATTAAGAAACAAAACCTTCACAACATAGAGGGAAGAGGAGTGAGGTACATTCAACCAAGACCAAGGAGGACTTGCAAGAAGAATAGAAAGCTCTTGGGTATCCATTTCCTCTAACCTTTCTCTCTTTATATTTTTGCTATTTACATTCATTTTGTTTACTCTTTTATGTGTTGTTGTATTGTATGCATCATGTAAGGTCCTAAGGGACCAAGGAACCTTTTGAAGGAACCAAAAAAAGAAGCAAAAAAACATAGAAAAAGTTAGGTTTTTCACTCTGGTAGCCTGACACGGGCCGTGTCCCACAACACGGCCACCCGTGTCGCCCAACACGGGCCGTGTCACACAACACGGCCACCCGTGTTGCACCTTTGTTTGAGGTTTCCAACGACCAAAAAACCCCAGGCTTCACAACACGGGCCGTGTCACACAACACGGCCACCCGTGTTGCACCTCTGTTTGCCCTAAAAAACATTTTTCACCCAGACTTTACAACACGGGCCGTGTCACACAACACGGCCACCTGTGTTGCACCTCTGTCATGCCCTAAAAACTCACATTACAGGTACCCTATGACACGGGCCGTGTCATACAACACGGCCACCCGTGTTACTCCACTGTTTTTCACTCCTTGATGGCACTTCGTGCCGTTTTTATTGCATGTCTCGATTTTTTTTTAGCCGACTAATCCCATATGTTGTATGATTTTAGTAGGAATGTTGCTATTGTCCTTAGTGACTTTTGATTCCAAAAACCATGTTCAAAAGCAAACTCTCGATTTTATCGAGCCATTTTTAACCCTTGTAAGTCGGCCGCCTTGTGCGTCCGCCATCGACCTTGCTCGCTTCACCTCCAACCTTTTTTAAACAATTAAATCCTTGACCCAACGTCAAGCGGATTTTCTCAAACGATTGTTAAGCCAATTCACCATATTTAATAAAAGGGTAAAGTTCTCTTTGTATTGAACTAAAGAGAAGGGATTGAGTGTAGACTTCTTCCTTTCCGAGTGTCGAGATGCTCACTGTAGTGTGGGTGGTTTTGATACTTGTCTTTCAATACGAAGACGTTTTCATCCACACCTTTTTCTCCTAAAAAACATCGGCCCCGTACCAAGTGCATTTTCAAAACACTTACAATAAATAAATCGATTCTCTTGGTATTGAACTAAAGAGAGAGGATTGAGTGTAGACTTCTTCCTCTCCGAGTGTTGGGATATTCACTGTAGTGTGGGTGGTCTCGATACTCGTCTTTCAATACGAAGACGTGACTTTATCCGCCACCTATCTTCCCACAAATTCCTCCCGCAACCTTTGTCACCTAAAAAACTCGGTCCCGTACCGAGCGCATTTTTAAACTTCTTTTCGTAACAAAAACTTGAATGGTCGTGGAGTGGTTAGGCGTAGGCCTTCTCCTATCCCGAGTGCTGACATTTACCGTAGGGTTCTCTGTCGCAAAAGCACTTACCATTCAAAACCAGAAACACTTTAAAAAGAGAATGAAGTTCTCCTTGTATTGAACTAAAGAGAGAGGATTAAGTGTAGACTTCTTCCTCTCCGAGTGTCGAGACGCTCACTATAGTGTGTGTGGTTTTGATACTCGTCTTTCAATACGAAGACGCTATGTTCGCCACATCCTTTCATAACAAAAACTTTGAGATAAAGAATTGGGTATTACCCATAGGGGTTACTATCCGAGGACCTATCCCGCCCCTAAAAAATAATTCAACAAATCAAATGTGACATCTTGCCTCGCATGGCGAAAACCTATCTTTCGAAAAGGATATGATACGTCCGTTCTACCGCAAACAGGTAATGCCTAAGTCTCCAACGAGCGAGCAACAATACACCTAACTGCTAGAATGCGTACGATAGCATCATCCATAAAAACATCAACAAATCGTAGGCCGAACTACGAATGCTCTGATTCTTTACTTCTTTCAAGTAAAGATACGTAGGCACAAGGGCCACAATCCTTGCCGAGCACAATCTCTTATATCTGTAGTTTCCCGAACTACGTCGACTCTGATTTTCTCATATCCGTTGAGAATACGTAGGCCTAGGACCGCGAAGTCCTACCGAGTCCGTTCTTTCCCTTCTTCCCCCCGCTACCTTTCTTTCCCCGTTTCTAAACCCTTTTTTACTATCCCGTGGAACACTTTTATATATTTAAGCAAATAATCACACGTCGACAAACAAATGGTTCCCATCGAGTACGATGGATGTGAGGGGTGCTAATACCTTCCCCTTGCATAACCGGCTTCCGAACCCGATCTTGGTTGCGAGACCATCTTATCCATTCTTTTCTTAAGGTTTTCTCGATATTTCCCTTTCCCCTCATGGGATAAATAAAGTTCGGTGGCGACTCTTCTGTCCTTTTCCTTTTCGCCTTCCCCGTCGTTGCGCGTATTTTTCGAGTAGCGACAGCTGGCGACTCTGCTAGGGATGAGAACCCACTTAGCAAGCCAAACCTAGTTTGTTTGTTGCATTTGTGCTTTATTTGCTTTTATGTTTTATTTTATTTTATTATTGTGTTTCTTCCTAACCTGTTGGGTTTATTGGGATGGTTTGTGAGGATAAAGCTTTCTACCCGAGCTTTCGAGTATACACTAAGATTAGGAGGTGGTTTCTTTCTGATTTGCGAGACGTAGGACTCGTTGAGTTAGATCTAATTCCACCGCTCAGATGAGACCCCGTTGGAAAGATTATGTCCTACGTGTAGTCGTAACGGCGTTTTATTTCCGACGTGGGATTTCGTGATTCTGAGGACCTCTTGTAGAACCTTATTCCAAAAGGTTACTACAACATAACTCTGTGTTCATCCTTTTGAAAGGATTACCGTCTTACGAGTAGTCGTTATGATGGAAAACTTTTGAGGGTTAGTGCATGGGACTTTGTTTAAAATCCTTTTGGGATGCCCTCTTATAAACCAATAGATTGCCCACCCGTGGTGAGAGATATTTTGTTACAATACCCGGCAGGATCTGTGGCTTTGATCCATGTGCTTCCATTCTCATATGCATCCATAAAGCATTGCATTTCATAACATTGTCGTACATCAAGGGACTTAAGAGACTGTGATTATCATAGGTATTGAAGAACAAGATGAATGGGCTTTGTTCGCTATGGTTCAATTTTATGATGCGCCTCTCAGATGCTTCACCTTTCAAGACTATCAGTTGGCTCCTACTCTTGAAGAATATTCTCACCTTTTGAATATCAAGATCAAGGATCAACCTATTTATACCGGCCTAGAAGAAGAGCCAAAGTCTTCTGTCATTGCTCTCGCTCTCCGTATGACTGATGAAGAGGTTAAAGATGGTCTAACCAATAAGGGAGGTACTCAAGGCTTTCCTTTGAGGTTTTTGCTAGATAAAGCCGAGAAGTACAAGACCAATGGGGATTGGGAAGGTTTTGGTATTGTCGTTGCTCTAATGATTTATGGGATTGTCCTCTTTCTAAATGTGGACAACTTCATAGACATCACTGCTATCATTCTCTTCATGCAAAAGAATCCTATCCCTACCCTCCTTGCTGACGTTTACCACTCCATTCATTGGAGAAGTGAAAAGAAGACAGGAACGGTCCAATGCTGTTCTCATCTACTATTTAAATGGTATGCTTCCCACCTGCCGAAGAAAGGGCCGTTTGTGGAAAATAAGAAGAAACTGAAATGGTCTCAATGCATTATGTCTCTAGAGGCCAATGATATTGCTTGGTACTCTCATGAGTATTACGACGTGGATATCATCTTTAGTTGTGGAAATTTTGGTAATGTACCTCTAATCAGTAGGGCTGGTTGCATTAACTACAACCCTGTCATGGCGTTGCGTCAGTTGGGCTATGCTATGGAAGATGAGCCCGAAGCAGAGAAGGTTCAGAGTTTCTTTTTGCTAGCCACAACAGACGATCCTGCGTTTGTCAGGAATATTGTTAAAGCGTGGGCCAAGGTTCATACGAAGGGGAGGAAAGAGTTAAAGGCGAAGAACTGTGTGGCTAAGGAGCCCTACAACCGATGGTTGCAAGCTAGAGTGGCCGAAAGGTTGCTTCCATTTCCCTCCGAACCATCCATGCGAGAAGAACCTCCTGCTCCTACTCATGTATCCGTGGAGGAGTATGAGAAACTAAAGCTAGTGATAGAAAGGTTGATGAAGGAAAATCAAGACCTTCAGGCTGAGGTTCACCAAGCAGGAGTGGAGAAGGGCCAATATAAGAGGAAAGTGGAGTTCGAACAAGACCAAGCGGCTGAGAGTAGCAAGAAGCTGAAGCTAGAAGCAGATTTGAGGGTCAGGTATCAAGAAGGTTATGAAGGAGCTGATGCATCAATAAAAGCCCTCTGACAATGCTTAAAGGAAACCAAGGCCTCTTGTGATAAAGCATGGAGATTCTTCGAGTTAGCCTCTGCTGAAAAGAAGAAGACAAGGGAGGAACTTAAGGCTGATATTGATGTCCTTGAAAAGGAGTTGAAGGGTGCCTTAATTCTAGCCTAAAGCGAGCGACAACTCAAAGAAGAAGCATTGAGAGCTTCATATGTCACCTCTGATGTATGGCACAACAAATGCTCATAATTGAAGACCGCTCAGGAAACAGCCACCTTGTGGAAAGACCGTTTCGAGGCCCTGCAAAGGAATAATTCACTATGGTTGAAGAAGGAAGCTCAACTCAATGAACTTTTGGATACGTATGAGGATTCTCTTCGTTATTACTAGCCGACCCTAGACATGTATCGCGCTAAGTATAACAATCTAGTGGAGCATTGCAACCTTATGATCTGGGATATCCCATGGAGGTTGGAAAGCGCAATTCAAGACTTGGAAGGAAATGATATTCCTCCTTCCATCCATCACTTTATCCGGCTCTGCGGCCAAATGGTTAGAAGATTCATGTCCGAGACAAAAAAGCTTGAAGAACGTCTTCGGAAGAAAGATTTTTAGTTCATTCATTATTTTCTTGTAGCATGAGTTTTTATTTTGCAGCTTATCGAACAATCAGTTGTATTGAATCTTCCCTCAAAATTAATGAAAGTTTGCTTTTTGGCTTAAATTGTGCATTCTTTACTATTCATTTATAGTTCCATAATACCATTGATAATCATAAATCTTGAAAGTCCCTTGAACATTATTCGAGCATTGCATATACCCACGCATCATTTTTGCATTCCCTGAAACCCGACCTCATACCGCTTGCCATTTCAGAAGAAAAGAAAGAGAAAGAGCAAGCTGACTCCTCAACGTTCATACAACACAAGAGGGAACCAACGAAGAGTCATGGATCAAGTACAACAAGAGTTGCAGGAGTTTAGGGAAAAGATGACGCAATTCATGGAAACAATGCAAGGGGTAGCCAATGGGCAGGAACAATTGAGAACTCTGGTTCAACCATTGATAGCTCGAGTGGATGGCAGTGGTGTTTTGCATGGAGGAACTAATGTTGTTCCTCCTCTGGCTAATGGTAGCACTTCGCAGGCCAATGGTGGTCCAACTGTAGTCAATATTCCGGGTGGAGAAAACCAAGATGGAATTCCCATCCCAGTTGTGGCGGGCGCCGTGCCTGTTAACAATGGTCCTCAGTGGAACCAAGATGAGCAAGATGACGTCTTCTCCATGGGAGACCTTGGGGCAGGATTACGATCTGACGCTAATAGAAGGTTCGATGCAATCGAAGAAAAGATGAGGAGCATTCTTGAAGGCCAGGATACTATGGGTCTTGACATTTCCAATCTGGGATTGATTCCGGGACTTAGGATTCCTCCAAAGTTCAAAGTGCCAGATTTCGATAAATACAAAGGAACAACATGTCCAAGGGTGCATCTTCGCTCCTATTTCCGAAGAATGTCTGCATACTCCGATGATGAGAAGTTACTGATGCACTTCTTTCAAGATAGCTTGTCAGGTCCATCTTTAGAATGGTATATGGGACTGGAGCCGGACCATATCAGAAGTTGGAAGGATTTGGCAGAAGCTTTTGTCAAACACTACCAGTATAACAGTGACCTAGCACCGAATCGTGTACAGTTACAGAACCTATCGCAAAGGAACAATGAAGGATTCAAGGAGTACGCCCAGAGGTGGCGCGAGTTGGCTGCAAGGGTTCAACCTCCAATGGTGGAGAGAGAACTCATCGACTTGTTTGTAGCTACACTACCTGGTGTGTATTATGAGAAGTTGATAAGCAACATGTCGGGAAGTTTCTCAGATCTAATCATTGTTAGACTATGGCACGAATCTAGAAGGGGGGGTTGAATAGATCCCCAATTAAAAATTTAAGTCGGCGCTACCAATTTAAAATTGGTTTTAAAAAAGTTTTAAGTGCGGAAGCGGCCGAGGAAAAATATAGTCTAAAACGAACGGTTATTGGAAAACCGGATATACGTAGGCCTATGGATTTATGACAATTCGGAAAAAATAGAATCACAACACAAACTATGCTTATCAATTATTTACTTCAATTTGCAAGGTTACCTAGTTCCAATGATTAACAAGACACACAAAAACTAGAAGCAAAATAAGACAATTTTAGTTCAGGACTTTTGTCGAACAGTTTGTGTGCACAAATACCTCAAGGGATATTTATGTTGAGTAAGAGATTGGAAATGCCCTAGTACAATATTTTTATTGTACTTAGTAGTTAAAAAACAGAGTTTCAACACCTTACTCAATTTGTATCACAGTTTGACAATAATCACTTAAGCTAGAATCACTTATTTTATAAGCTGAATTGAAAATGACAGAAACTAAAGAACACACGATTTGATGAGGCAGTCCCCCCGTCGTCCTCGCTTCGGGGTACGTCTGCCCTCAATTCTAAAACTAGAATTGAGATATATTGAATATATATCACATGTTGGAATGAACAGTTTACACAAGAGTTGATAGACAATGATACAAACAATCTCAAATGATGTTGATGCTTGTTATCACTTCTTGCACCTTGATTCAAGATGAATCAAGCCCTTCAATTTGTTGTGAATGATCTCCGATTCCTGCCACCTTAATGAATAACCTTCCATTGTTCAAACCTTCGGCTCGGCTGATCTTAGACACCAACAAATCAAACCCGGAAAGTCTTCAACACTTCAACGCCCTAGCTACTAAACTGATGAACCTTCCGTTGATCAATTACCTTCGCACTTGCTTGAATGTTGAACGAACTATTCCGTAGCAAAAACCCTCAAAACCTTCGAGTCTTGATGGGTAAAACCTTCAAGGTTTTCTGCAAGAAACACCTGCCCCAATTTCCACTCGAACCGGATCTTCACTCAACGCGTTCGAACCTTATCACCCTTGAACAAGACACTAATCACAGCAAAAATGATTGTGTGTATTTGAGGATTTGTGTGTTGTTTGAAGGATGAAGATGAAGAAATATGTTGCACCTATTTCACGTTTCTTGCCCTGACAATTTACTCAAGATTTCAATTGTTAGTTCTTAAAAAAATAAGCAAAACTCTATTTATAGTAATAACCAAAACAGCCAACAAAACTGAATTTCAAAACACAGTAAAAAAAACTGCACAGCGCGCAAACGGTCGACCATAGGGTCGGCGTGCGCTGACCCGTGGGGAATACACAACTTCATGCGCTGAGTGGCATGGTCGACTCATGTCTTCATGCGCTGATCCGTGGAAAATCAAAACACTCATGCGCCGACTGTACGGTCGACGCATTGCTTCAATGCGCTGAGCCATGAGAAATGCCAGGTTTCATGCGCCGACTGTATGGTCGACTCACTGCTTAGAAACCTGCAAAAATAACAACTTTCGCCATTTTGTGCATCTTGCCACATTCAGTTATGAATCACATTAAGGTATGATGGTTTAAGAATGAAAGAGAGGTATAGCATGTTGAAGTATTGCATGATGCTTCTAATTTGTCCAAGGTTGTGTTTTGTCATCATCGAAAACTTGGAGGCCTGTATTGTGAGACAACTTGCCCTCACATTCTCCCCCTTTTTGATGATGACAACCTGTTGCACACAACATGCGATGTCTTTAACATAGTTGTACGCTCTCCCCCTTTCTTTTTCAGTAAAAGAAGTTGTGGTTGACGCTTTTCTCCCCCTTTGACAACATCAAAAAGAAACGGAGAACTATAAAGTCTTGACGGATTAACAATATATCTAACATAAAATCAAGACAAGCCATACAATATATCCAACAGATAATAATTAAACATACACCAATATTGATGCAGAATATTGATAAGAAACGGAGATAGAAGATAATATAAAATAACAGCACATAAAGTCATGACAGAATTTTAGAAATTTAAAAAAACCATAACAAAGTTTGCGTCCAAAAACAACGAAAGAGACCATGATGCATGCAATCAAAACAACAAATGAAAAATGTAAGACGAACACAAGCTAATAACCCCGTCCACGTCCACGACCACGGCCACGCCTCTCATAGTAATGGGGATGGCGTTGAGGATGAGTCAAATCAGTGAATTCTTCAGTTATGTTGTTCAGGAAGTCGAGACTGTCAGCAATTGTCCATTCTTCAGCTTGATGGGAGTGAACGAGAATCTCAAAGCGAGCATCCAGCTGTGTGGAAATTCCACTGAGCCGCTCATTTTGAGTTTGCAGCTCAGAGCGAACTTGTTCCATCCGTTCATCCTGATTTCTCATAAAATTCTGCTGCTGCTCTTGCATAGTGGTCATGAAATTACGTTGGTCTAATTGCATGGACTGCATCATTTCCAGAATGTCGGAGTTTTTGGATGGCTGCTGAGGAGAAGGAGGTGCCTCAGAGCTAGCTTGATAGGGCTGATAAAATCTCCCAAGTGTGGTCCACCCAGTGTATTGCCATTCACCCCAGCCTTGGTTATTTTCCTCACTGTTAGTTTCTTGTTGACCCGTGTAAGGAGTCCAACCATTATTGAGGTTGGAATTTGGTGGCGGCTTTTGATAGTTGTCTGGAGGCTCTTATGTTTGACGTTCTGTATGATCCGCTTGGTCCGGTTGCACTGCGTCATCCGCCTGTGTATCATGTTCTTGTTCTTCTTCACTTTCATCTGAACCATCTGCACTCGCTTCATTCTCTTCACCTTCTGGCTCATCTGCACTCTCTTCACTTGATGAATCGGACTGAGGCATATTTGAGCGACGATAGAATTTGTACTTATGGTATTTGCGAATCCAGACGTATCCCATCATTGAGAAAACTTTTGGACTAAATTCTTTGTCAGCGGAAATAGAAGTGTATGCGAAGGAGGGGTAGTTCACATTTGCAGAATTGAGGACCTCTTGGATGAAAGATCCATAGGCAAGTGTCGTACTTCGTTTGGAGTCACGCAATTCATACATGCGACTCGCAATGTAATACGGCCAGTTGATTTTGATACCGCGACCCAGGATATGTATGAGATGAACTTCAGCCTGTTCCACCCTTGATAATCCACCCTGTTTGGGCCACAGAATGCGCGCCACAATCCACTGAAGAATTCTTGCTGAAGTTTTGAGTTTTCCGGAAGTGACAGATCGTGGAAAAGCAGCACTGTTCACAATGTGGGCAGGATAGGGTCGCTTAAGCATACCATTCAGTGCAGTTTTGAACTCATAACCTTCAATTGTGTGTGAATCAGTTACCTCAGCTAGAGGAGGTTCATTTTCCTCCACAGTCATATCAAAATATTTGTTCCAAATTTCAGAAGTTAGAGATACCTTAGTGGGTCCGATAACGGAGTGGAAATTTTCACCATGAAATTTATCATTGAGACCAGTATAGAATATACGTACCAGGTCTTCACTGTACTTGGCATTGCATTCAAGAAATTTCTCAATACCGTGATATGTGAGATAGGTCATGATTTCTCCAAGATGCATGTGTTCGGCGACAAGTTCGTAGAATGCATGTTGTCGTACAACCTTTCTTCGACCAATATCCTTGTTGAAGTTTTCACAGAGGGATGGATGAACAAGTGATTCGGCGATAATGGGTATTGAGGCAGATGTTGACCCTCTTGACCTCTTTTTGGTGGGTCTATGAGAAGAAGAAGCCATGGGTAGAGATTTTTGTGAATGTGAAATGAGAGGATTCTGAAATGAGAGGTGTTGTGGGTTCAGAAAATGGTTTCCCCCTTTTTAAGTGAAACTTAGGGTTTGTTGGAGAGTGGAAGAGACAAGAAGGAGTAGTGGAGGGTAGTAGATGCAACTCCCTAGGAATATGAGTGAATGCATGTGTAACTGCCTTAAATGAGGAGTGCTGAAACGACAGGCAAAAAAAAATAAAACTGAAATTTTCAGCGAGCCGTCGACCATAGCTCTGCATGCGTCGACGCATGCTGTAAGATTTTCAATAAATATAAAATTGAAACAGAGTGCGTCGACCTCTGTTCTGGTATGGTCGACTCAAGGCCTGAAAATGCAGAATTTTTGCCTAGTTTCATATGACATGGTGCTTAGTAAATGCAGACAATAATGCCACAAAAAATGTTCAATCAAGCAATTAAATACACAACAAATGATTCACATATGCACCACAGTTAACATATTATACTTTGAGATCACAAAAATTGTATGTAGAGAGAAGGAAGAGGAACAATATCACCTCAATGCCGGATAAGCTTGATAAACAACATACTTGTACTTGCAAAAACATCAAGTTGTTAGAAGTACAAAATATAGATGTGAATGAAATAAGCTGAAATAAGCAAATTATGACTCCCGCTCCGAAATGTCGAGAATACCGAGTTCTCGGCGAATATAAAAGAAAGGTTCAGTGGCTAGCGGCTTAGTAAAAATATCCGCTAGTTGATTCTTAGTATCAACATGTTCAAATACAACGTCACCTTTCTCAACATGATCTCGAAGAAAATGGTGTCGAATTTCGATATGTTTAGTGCGAGAGTGCAATACCGGATTCTTGGTAAGATTAATAGCACTGGTATTGTCACATAGAATTGGAATACGTTCAAGTTTGAGATTAAAGTCCAATAATTGTTGCTTAATCCACAGGATTTGAGCACAGCAACTACCGGCGGCAACGTATTCCGCTTCGGCGGTTGATAAAGCAACTGAAACTTGCTTTTTGCTATGCCAACTAACCAAAGAATTTGAAAACAAGTGACACGTACCACTAGTGCTTTTCCTATCCAATTTGCAACCCGCAAAGTCGGAGTCGGAATAACCTACCAACGAACAATCACTACCTTTGGAATACCACAGACCATACTTTGGAGTACCGGATAGGTACCGAAGTATTCTTTTAACAGCTTTTAGGTGGGATTCCTTAGGACATGATTGGTATCTTGCGCACATACACACGCTAAACATAATATCAGGACGCGACGCAGTGAGATAGAGAAGTGATCCAATCATACCTCTATACCTTTTTACCTCTACGTCCTTACCGCTTTCATCCTTATTCAAATTTGCACATGTAGGCATGGGGGTGTCTATGGCCTTGGATTTTGCCATGTCAAATCTCTTGAGAAGATCCAAACAATACTTTGTTTGACTCACGAAAGTTCCTTCCTTGAATTGTTTAATTTGCAAGCCGAGAAAGTATGTGAGCTCTCCCATCATACTCATCTCGAATTCACCCTGCATAAGAACAGAAAACTCTCTCACGAGATTCATGTTAGTAGATCCAAAGATTATATCATCAACATAGATTTGAACTAATATCAAGTGCTTTCCTTGACGTTTAATAAAGAGTGTCGTGTCAACCTTTCCTCTTGAGTAACCTTGATCAAGTAGAAATTTACTTAGGCGCTAATACCAAGCTCTAGGAGCTTGCTTGAGACCATACAATGCCCGTTTTAGTTTATAAACATAATCGGGGTACTCATCAGATTCAAAACCCGGAGGTTGTGCGACGTAGACCTCTTCATTTATGTACCCATTAAGGAACGCACTCTTGACATCCATTTGGAATAACTTAAAATCTTTCGCACATGCGAAAGCAAGTAGAAGGCGTATAGCCTCGAGTCGGGCAACAGGAGCATAAGTTTCCTCATAGTCGATGCCCTCCTCTTGGTTATACCCCTGCGCGACTAAACGCGCCTTGTTACGGGTTATTACCCCGTTTTCTTCCAGCTTGTTCCTAAACACCCATCGGGTGCCGATTACTCGATGACCTCGCGGAGGAGGGACAAGGTCCCAAACCTCATTTCTAGTAAACTGATTTAGTTCCTCCTGCATTGACAGAAACCAATGTTCATCGAGTAAGGCTTCCTTAGGATTTTTGGGTTCCATTTGTGACACGAAAGCGAAGTAATAACAGAAATTACTTAGCTTAGCACGAGTTGTTACACCCTTTGTGATGTCTCCAATAATGTTTTCAATAGGATGGTCTTTAGATGACTTCCATTCATGAGGAAGATCGTCGTTTGAAAGCGGATGAACTTCCTCTGTTGCATCACGGTGTGCATCCTTATCCTCCTCAACTTTGGCTTCGTCAGGTTGATCAATCCCTATCTCGCCACTTTTGAGTATGTCTTCACTGGATGAACCTGCACCATGAACAACACTATCCTTTCCGACATTTCTCGGGTAGGATTCATCAAAGGTAACATGCACAGACTCTTCTACAGCAAGTAAGCGTTTATTATATATTCTATATGCTTTACTCGAGTGAGAGTATCCGAGAAAGATACCTTCATCGACTTTGGAATCAAATTTGCCTAAGTTTTCCTTTCCATTGTTTAATACAAAACATTTACATCCAAACACGTGCAAGTGAGAGACATTTGGCTTTCGCCCTTTTAAGAGTTCGTACGGTGTTTTGTTTAGAATGGGGCGAATAAGTACCCTATTCAAAACATAACATACCGTACTAATGGCGTCGGCCCAAAAATATTTGGGTAAACCACTCTCATTAATCATTGTTCTTCCCAATTCTTCTAAAATACGGTTTTTGCGCTCCACAACCCCGTTTTGTTGAGGAGTGCGTGGAGCGGAGAAGTTATGATCAATGCCATGGTTACCGCAATATTCTTCAAACAAATGATTTTCAAACTCACCTCCATGGTCGCTCCTTATGGACACTATGTTTGTATTTAACTTGTTTTGGGAAAGCTTAGCAAACTTTTCAAAAGCGGCGAATGTATCACTTTTACTTACTAAGAAGATGGTCCAATAAAACCTAGAAAAGTCGTCCACTATTACGAACCCGTAATAGTTTCCTCCTAGACTTTTGATCCTAGACAGCCCAAACAAGTCCATGTGTAGAAGTTCAAGAGGTCTCGTTGTTGAAATTATCTTTTTGGATTTAAATGAGATCCTCGTTTGCTTCCCTTTTTGACAAGCATCACAAAGGTGATCCTTGGTGAACTTTATTTTGGGAAGTCCTAAGACTAGGTCTTTTGAGACTACCTTATTGAGTAAGTCAAAATTAACATACGCTAAACGCCTATGCCATAGCCATGAGTCTTCACTCATAGTTATGAGGCATTTGTCGCTTATTAATGATACTTCATTTAAGTCAAGCATATATACATTGTTTACTCTAAAACCATTAAACATATTCTTCTTATCATTTTCATGCACAATTTTGCAACAATCTTTTGAAAAAGATACATTGTATCCTTTGTCGCACAGTTGGCTAATGCTAAGCAGATTATGTTTAAGGTTTTCGACAAGCAATACATCAGAAATCATAGTAGAGGCGGGATTACCTATACTACCTTTACCTAGTATTGCTCCGCGGTTGTTATCACCATAAGTTACATACCCTTTCTTCTTAGCCACAAAGTCTATGAATAGGGATATGTCTCCAGACATGTGTCTTGAGCACCCACTATCGAGAACCCATCTTATCTCGGTGGTCTCGATACATTTTACCTGTCAAAACATAATTAGCACAAGGAGGTACCCAATGGCATATTGGGTCCTAATAGGTTAGCGGAAAAATGGTTGCGTTTGGGCAACCATTGGTAGATGCCTTTAGGAACAAGAAATCTTCTAAAACGGCATTTACCAATGGAGTGGCATTTCCTGCAACAGTATAAGCAAGCAAAATCAACTTTAGAGACACTTTCACTTGCTTGATCCCTAATTACATATGCATATTTTTGGTATGGATTAATCATACTTTTTCTAAAATCCTTTATATCAATAGCAAATGTAACTTTAGGCTCGAGTGCCTTGTTTAATTTGGCCTTGAGGTGTCTAACCTCACCTTGCCAAATATGACAAGTGCCACACCCGAAGTTGAAAGGGTTTCTATCGTCTTTACAATCCGATTCATTGCCTTTCACAATGGAAGCCTTTAGGTCCTCTAATTTCTTTTCGGACTCTTTAACCTTATGCTCTAAATACGTAAAGATTTTCTTATTAGAAGCAAGTTTCTTGAAGGCTTCAACTGCTTCATTATGTAAGGCATGAAATGCGGCTAGTAATTCTGAATGCGACATATTTGATGACTTATCATATTTAGACTTACGTACCTGTTTTTTCTTATTTTTCTGATTGGCGGAGAGGCATAGATTCACGGACTATTCTTCATCACTATAACTTTCATCAGAGGAGGAAGAGTCGCTGTCACTTTCCCATGCTATGTACGCTCTCCTCGGCTTTGATGATTTCTTGTGTGATTTTGATGATTCCTTGTCCTTTCCCTTTTTATTCATTAGACAGTCCGGTTTGTAGTGACCGGGCTTTCCACACTTGTAGCACGTCCCTCTAGTCTTTTTACCTTTCGAGTCATCATCCTTGGAGTGTCTTGATTGTTTCCGGAAGTTTACCAAGTTCTTCTCGGAATGTTGTATGTCGTTCTTTCTTATGTAACAGTTATACCGTTTAACAAACAACCCCATATCTTCGCTTGTGTCTTCTTCTTCTTCGTCGCTCGAGGAATAATCATTTTGCTCTTTTGCTTGAGACTTCGAGGAGGAAGTCTTGAGAGCTATCGATTTCTTTTCACTCACCTTCGCTTTGTCTTTCTTTTCCATCCTTTCGCGTTGGTCTAAGCTCAAGAGTACCTGTTCATGCTCTTGCAATTTGCCAAACAATGTTGTCAAGTCTAATATGGTAAGATCATTTGCCTCTTTGATGGCGGTCACTTTTGGCTGCCATTCCCTGTTGAGACATCTCAAGACTTTATTAGTAGCAACATCATTGGAAATAGGCCTACCTAATGAATGTAAACGATTGATGAGATGAGTAAATCTCTTTTGCATGTCGGCAATGGTTTCCCCTTGCTCCATGAAAAAGAGATCAAACTCTTGTATTAGAGTGTTGATTCTAGCTAACTTAACATCGGTTGTCCCCTCATGGGCTATTTGTAGTGAATCCCACATGGCTTTAGCAGTAGGACAATGGGATACAAGATAATATTCATCTACACCTAATGAGGAGATTAAGATGTTTTTAGCTTTCCAATCATAATTGTATTTTTTTCTCATCGTCATCGGTCCATTGTGCTTCAGGCTTTGGCACAACTACATTATCCGCATTGGTCATAGTAATTTCTATTGGACCATTAAGGATAATGTTCCATATTTTTCTGTCTATGGAGTTTATATGCACACGCATACAGTCTTTCCAATAACTATAATTTTCACCGTTGAAAACAGGAGCCCTATTATACGCCCCTTTAGGTTCGTTTGCCATTTTCTATCTCGTTGTATTTGAAGCACCGAATAACCGGAGCTCTGGATACCACTTGTTAGACTATGGCACGGATCTAGAAGGGGGGGTTGAATAGATCCCCAATTAAAAATTTAAGTCGGCGCTACCAATTTAAAATTGGTTTTAAAAATGTTTTAAGTGCGGAAGCGGCCGGGGAAAAATATAGTCTAAAACGAACGGTTATTGAAAAACCGGATATGCGTAAGCCTATGGATTTATGACAATTCGGAAAAAATAGAATCACAACACAAACTATGCTTATCAATTATTTACTTCAATTTGTAAGGTTACCTAGTTCCAATGATTAACAAGACACACAAAAACTAGAAGCAAAATAAGACAATTTTAGTTCAGGACTTTTGTCGAACAGTTTGTGTGCACAAATACCTCAAGGGATATTTATGTTGAGTAAGAGATTGGAAATGCCCTAGTACAATATTTTTATTGTACTTAGTAATTAAAAAACAGAGTTTCAACACCTTACTCAATTTGTATCACAGTTTGACAATAATCACTTAAGCTAGAATCACTTATTTTATAAGCTGAATTGAAAATGACAGAAACTAAAGAACACACGATTTGATGAGGCAGTCCCCCCGTCGTCCTCGCTTCGGGGTACGTCTGCCCTTAATTATAAAACTAGAATTGAGATATATTGAATATATATCACCTGTTGGAATGAACAGTTTACACAAGAGTTGATAGACAATGATACAAACAATCTCAAATGATGTTGATGCTTGCTATCACTTCTTGCACCTTGATTCAAGATGAATCAAGCCCTTCAATTTGTTGTGAATGATCTCCGATTCCTGCCACCTTAATGAATAACCTTCCGTTGTTCAAAACTTCGGCTCGGCTGATCTTAGACACCAACAAATCAAACCCGGAAAGTCTTCAACACTTCAACGCCCTAGCTACTAAACTGATGAACCTTCCGTTGATCAATTACCTTCGCACTTGCTTGAATGTTGAACGAACTATTCCGTAGCAAAAACCCTCAAAACCTTCGAGTCTTGATGGGTAAAACCTTCAAGGTTTTCTGCAAGAAACACCTGCCCCAATTTCCACTCGAACCGGATCTTCACTCAACGCGTTCGAACCTTATCACCCTTGAACAAGACACTAATCACAGCAAAAATGATTGTGTGTATTTGAGGATTTGTGTGTTGTTTGAAGGATGAAGATGAAGAAATATGTTGCACCTATTTCACGTTTCTTGCCCTGACAATTTACTCAAGATTTCAATTGTTAGTTCTTAAAAAAATAAGCAAAACTCTATTTATAGTAATAACCAAAACAGCCAACAAAACTGAATTTCAAAACACAGTAAAAAAAAACTGCACAGCGCGCGAACGGTCGACCATAGGGTCGGCGTGCACTGACTCGTGGGGAATACACAGCTTCATACGCTGAGTGGCATGGTCGACGCATGTCTTCATGCGCTGATCCGTGAAAAATCAAAACACTCATGCGCCGACTGTACGGTCGACACATTGCTTCCATGCGCTGAGCCGTGAGAAATGCCAGGTTTCATGCGCCGACTGTATGGTCGACTCACTGCTTAGAAACCTGCAAAAATAACAACTTTCGCCATTTTGTACATCTTGCCACATTCAGTTATGAATCACATTAAGGTATGATGGTTTAAGAATGAAAGAGAGGTATATCATGTTGAAGTATTGCATGATGCTTCTAATTTGTCCAAGGTTGTGTTTTGTCATCATCGAAAACTTGGAGGCCTGTATTGTGAGACAACTTGCCCTCACAATCATCACAGGCGAGAGAGTAGAAAATGGGATTAAATTGGGTAAAATACAAGCTGGAGAAGGGACCTCATCTGGAGGTGGAAGAAAGAACTTCGGTATTAAAAGAAAGGAGAATGAGACAAACGCAATATCAGGTTTTAAGAATCAAAATTGGAACCAGAATCAGAATCAATATCGCCCACGACCGTACTATCAACAACAACCACAAGTAGCTAGTATTGTCATCCCGGCAGTACAACCTCAGCAACAACTACGTCAACAGCAACAACAACAACGACAACAACCACAACAACAGAATTACGCGCCAAGACCATATCAAGACCGAAGAAGGATGGTGGATAGGCACTTTGACGCACCACCAATGCCTTACTCTCAACTACTACAACACTTATTGCAACTGCAATTGGTCCAGAAAAGGACGATGGCCCCTCTAAATGGCTCACCACCACCCGGGTATGACGCTAACGCTAGGTGTGACTTCCACTCTGGCGCTCCCGGCCATCATATTGATAATTGCAAAGCCTTCAAGAACAAGGTACAGGACCTTGTTGATAGTAGGGCCATTAATTTCAACCATGATGCGCCGAATGCTGATCAGAACCCTATGCCAAATCATGGAGCAGGTAGAGTAAATGCTATTGTTGAAGGGGAGGATTTAGATCTGGTATATGATGTTGAAGAATTGAAGACTCCTTTAAGTTTTGTAAAATGAAAGTTGTTAGAAGGTGGGGTGTTTCCCGGGTGTGACAAGGATTGTGAAAATTGTGCCGCCCATCCTGAAGGGTGTGAGAGTCTGAAGAGTTATATACAGTGTATGATAAACGAAGGTGTTCTGCAGTTTGACAAGATCTGTGAGAAAAAAAATGAGAAGATAGTCAGTAAGAAAGAGGATGAGGTGGCCACCATCTCTATCCCTTACAAAACAATCACTATTTCTGCGCCGCCAGCGCGACCTACCATCATCTTTACGAAGGCAGGACCTATACCTTATGAAAGCTCCAAGGCGATCCCTTGGAACTATGGAGCGGAAGTCTACTGCAATGGACAGAAGCAGGAATTAAAAAGCTTGCCATTGGACTCAGTTGGCAACTTGGTGGGAACCGGGGGAATGACTCGGAGTGGGAGGATATTTGCACCTCCCGAAGTAAGTGAAGAAAGAGCTGATAAAGGTAAAGGGAAGGTAGTAGCGGAGGAAAGCTCTCAGGCCGGAGAAAAAGAAGTCGTGCTGAAAGACGCAGAAGAGTTCATGCGCCTAATAAGAAAGAGCGACTATAAGATCGTAGATCATCTACAACAGACGCCTTCAAAAATTTCTATCTTGTCATTGTTGTTATGTTCCGATGCTCATAGGAACGCCTTGCTCAGAGTCTTGGACAATGCATATGTGCCACAAGAAATATTTGTCAATCAGTTGGAAGGAGTAGTGGCCCATGTCAATGCAGGGAATGGTTTGGGATTCACTGACCGTTATTTGACACCGAAAGGAAGGAATCATAACTTGGCTTTGCATATCTCTATGGAATGTAGAGGTGTCGTTTTATCTCATGTATTGGTAGACAATGGGTCATCATTAAATGTGCTACCCAAGAAAGCCCTCATGAAGCTAGACACTCGAGGGATAATATGTACGCCAAGCGATATGGTGGTCAGAGCTTTTGATGGGACAAGGAGGTCCGTGTTTGGAGAGCTAACCTTGCCAATTCAAGTCGGTCCTGAGGTTTTTGATGCGGTTTTCTATATAATGGATATCCAGCCGGCATATAGCTGTCTCTTGGGTCGTCCATGGATACACTCAGCAGGAGCGGTAATGTCAACCATACACCAAAAGCTGAAGTATATGGTGGTTGATAACATTGTGACTGTTTCTGGAGAGGAAGACATCATGGTAAGCCATTTGTCCTCATTCAAGTATGTGGAGGTCGATGGTGAAATTCACGAAACCCTGTGCCAAGCCTTTGAGACCGTCCAAATCAAAGAGAAAGCAACAGTTGAAGCCAAGGCGCCAGAAGTTGCTATGTCATCCTATAAGGAAGCCCAAGCTGTGGTGAAGTCTGGATCAGCGAAAGGATGTGGGGAGGTGATATGCGTCCCCAACAAACAAGATAAGTTCGGATTAGGGTACAGCCCATACGCATCTTCTTCAAGCGCTCCTCGCTACAAAGGACCTGTTCAATTCACCAGTGCTGGGGTGGTGTTCGAAGAGATCAACACCGTATCTGATGAAGAAGGAGATAGTGACTGTGACATGGATGCATGGATCCATCCATGCGTCCCCGACCAAGGCTTGAAGAATTGGACCATGGAAGAAGTTATCACTGCGACTTATGAAGAGTAATTGTTTTGTTTTGATTAATGTATTGCCATATGCTCTTCCCGGGGTATAATGGTCTTTATTTGTTGGGCCTTATCTTTTATGTGTGTGAACAACCCTTTTATCATTGTCAATAAAAAAATGTCTTTTCATTAAAAACTTTGTGATCCTTGTTTTTCTTATTTTTATTTACAACAGTAAAATGGCAATGTGGTTTGTGTTTATTTGTTTGCATATCATTTAAGCATAAAATCATCATCATTACAGGTTGCACATTTCAGATACCACCGATTCAGACTCGTCTATGACTCAGTGTGACTTTGACAATCCGATCTTTCAAGCGGAAGAAGAGATTGACAAAAATGAAGACCTGCCTGAAGAGCTTGCTAGACTGTTAAAACAAGAGGAGAAGGTCATCCTGCCTCATCAGGAGGAAGTTGAAGTCGTCAACCTGGGAACAGAAGAGGATAAAAAGGAGGTCAGAGTAGGGGTTGCGCTGCAGAATGATATCAAGCACAGATTGATTGAGTTACTCCAAGAGTATAAGGATGTCTTTGCTTGGTCATACGAAGATATGCCCGGACTCGACACAGATATTGTAGTTCATCGCCTGCCTTTGCGTGAAGAGTGTCCTCCTATCAAACAGAAACTGAGAAGAACCAGGCCAGATATGGCAGTGAAGATCAAGGAAGAAGTCCAGAAGCAACTAGATGCTGGATTTCTTGCTGTGACCAACTACCCGCCTTGGGTCGCTAACATCGTGCCCGTGCCTAAGAAGGATGGCAAAGTCAGGATGTGTGTTGACTATAGGGACCTGAATAGAGCGAGCCCAAAAGATGATTTCCCGCTCCCCCATATTGACGTTCTCGTTGATAACACCGCACAATACTCAGTGTTTTCCTTCATGGACGGTTTCTCCGGATATAACCAAATCAAGATGGCACCGGAGGACATGGAGAAGACGACTTTTATCACGCCTTGGGGGACGTTTTGTTACAAAGTAATGCCTTTTGGGTTGAAGAACGCAGGGGCAACTTATCAGCGAGCAATGGTCACTCTCTTTCACGATATGATTCATCATGAGATTGAGGTCTATGTCGATGATATGATTGCGAAATCCCAAACGGAGGAGGAGCACCTGGTGAATCTTCTAAAGTTGTTCGAGAGGTTGAGAAAGTTCAAATTGAGGTTGAACCCGAATAAGTGTACTTTCGGCGTACGGTCAGGAAAGCTGTTGGGGTTCGTTGTCAGTGAGAAAGGTATTGAGGTCGATCCTGTGAAGATCAAGGCAATTCAAGAAATGCCAGCACCAAAGACCGAGAAGGAGGTTCGTGGTTTCTTAGGTAGATTGAACTACATCGCAAGGTTCATATCTCACCTCACAGCCACTTGTGAGCCATTGTTTAAGCTATTGAAAAAGGATCAGACGATTATCTGGAATGAGAATTGCCAGAGAGCATTTGAGAAGATAAAAGAGTATCTACAAGAACCTCCAATACTGATACCTCCGGTGGCTGGAAGACCGTTGATAATGTACTTAACAGTTCTTGAGAATTCCATGGGTTGTGTTCTCGGTCAGCACGACGAGACTGGAAGAAAAGAGCATGCAATTTACTTCTTGAGTAAGAAGTTCACAGACTGTGAATCCAGATACTCAATGTTGGAGAAAACTTGTTGCGCACTCGCTTGGGCCGCCAAACGCCTAAGACAGTATATGCTAAACCACACAACCATGTTAATTTCATAGATGGATCCTATTAAGTACGTATTCGAAAAGCAAGCACTATCAGGAAGGATTGCTAGATGGCAGATGGTTCTGACAGAATACGACATCCAGTACGTGCCTCAGAAAGCTATTAAAGGTAGTGTCCTGTCAGAATATCTCGCAGAGCAACCAGTCGATGACTACCAGCCAATGAAGTTTGATTTTCCTGATGAGGACATTATGTATTTAAAGATGAAGGATTGTGATGAGCCGTTACCAGACGAAGGTCCAGAGTTGGGTTCCCAGTGGAAATTAATCTTCGACTGTGCTGTTAACTCCTACGGTAGCGGGATTGGGGCAATCATTACGACTCCCCATGGTTCCCATATACCATTCACTGCAAGGCTAACATTCCCATATACCAACAATGAGGCTGAATATGAAGCGTGTATCATGGGTATCGAAGAAGCAGTCGATTTAAGGATAAAGAACCTTGATATCTATGGAGATTCAGCTTTGGTGGTAAACCAGATCAAGGGAGAGTGGGAGACCCGCCAGCCTAATCTGATCCCTTATATGAATTACACCAGAAGGTTGCTACCTTTCTTTGACCGAGTAGAGTTTCACCATGTACCGAGGGCATAAAATCAGATGGCTGATGCTTTGGCTACATTGTCCTCGATGTACAAAGTAAACTTCTGGAATGATGCACCGAGAATTGTCATCTCACGCCTCGACAGGCCGGCTTTTGTTTTCGCAATAGAAGAAGCTTCTGATGGTAAACCGTGGTTTTATGACATCCAGAACTTTCTCAAGAACTAAGAATATCCGTCTGGGGCATCGGCCCGGGATAAGAAGACCTTGAGAAGATTATCTGGTAACTTCTATCTGAATCCAGACGGTGTACTCTATCGGAGAAACTTTGACTTGGTGCTGCTAAGATGTGTGGACGAAAAAGAAGCAGGTTTGCTTATGGAAGAAGTCCACGAAGGTGCCTTTGGAACACATGCAGGTGGGCATGCCATGTCTCAAAAATTATTAAGGGCGGGCTATTATTGGTTAACTATGGAGTCAGATTGCTTCAAATACGCCAAAAAGTGCCATAAATGCCAGATTTATGCCGACAAGATTCATGTGACACCTTGTCCTTTGAATGTCATGTCATCCTCATGGCCTTTCTCCATGTGGGGCATCGATATGATTGGAAAGATCGAGCCAACTGCATCTAATGGACATCACTTCATCTTAGTAGCCATCGACTATTTCACCAAATGGGTCGAAGCAGCTTCTTACGCCAATGTCACGAAGCAAGTCGTAGCCCGGTTTATCAAAAGGGACATCATCTGTCGATATGGAATACCCGAGAGGATCATTACTGATAATGGTTCTAACCTGAATAACAAGATGATGGAGGAACTGTGCCAGAATTTCAAAATCGAGCATCACAATTCTTCTCCCTATCGTCCGAAAATGAATGGCGCTGTAGAAGCGGCTAACAAGAACATTAAGAAGATAGTATAGAAGATGGTTGTGACTTATAAGAATTGGCACAAGATGTTGCCTTTTGCTTTGCATGGATATCGCACCTCGGTGCGTACTTCAACTGGGGCAACTCCTTTCTCGTTGGTATATGGCATGGAGGCTGTTCTGCCATTGGAGGTCGAGATCCCATCTTTGAGAGTTCTGGCTGACGTCAAGTTGGATGAAGCAGAATGGGTGAAGAACAGGTTGAATCAACTCAGTTTGATGGATGAGAAGAGGTTGGCGTCTCTTGCATACGGTCGTCTGTATCAGAGTAGGATGAAGAAAGCCTACGATAAGAAGATGCGTCCTTGAAGCTTTCAGACAGGCGATCTGGTGTTGAAGCGGATTCTCCCACCACAGAACGATCATAGGGGCAAATGGACTCCCAATTATGAAGGTCCGTATGTTGTAAGGAAGGTCTTCTCTGGAGGAGCCTTGCTACTTTCAACCATGGATGGTGAAGATTTTACGTCCCCTGTGAACGCGGACGCAGTCAAAAGATACTTTGCTTAAAATAGACCCGCTGGAAAGAAAAAGAAAATCCAGGCAAGAATGGGGCATCTCGGCGAACCATAAAAGGATAGGTTCGGGCAAAAATTAGAGATAAAAAAATGTAAACCCGCAAAGTTGAAAACCTGAAAGGGCGACTTTGGCAAAAATGGGTATCCCGGTGAATCGAAAACCCGCAAGGGCGATTCAGGCAAAAGTTAGGGACTTGAAAAGCAAATGAATGCGGCCTGCGCGTTGATCTTTAAAGCATTGTGGATTATGGGAGAGCTCGAGAAGCAGTCGTTCAAATCAATCTCTTCGGAAGACGAAGCATCGGAAAGGCGTCGAAGTCATGCGAGTCATAATTGAGTCGTTCTATGGTGGTTGTCTGTACCACATTGCCGACATTTTGATATTCTTGTGCGTTTCTGTATATTTCTTACACAGCTTTCTCATTTTAGGAGTTGTGTCCCATGTAAATTTTCCTATTTACAGGCCGTTTATCAATAATACATACTATCCAGAAAGCCTTTTGTTTTGTTTTTACCATTTTGTTTGCAAAAGACGCCTGATGTTTTTGATAAAACTTTGCATACATAAATTTGTGGACTTTGCTATCTATAATTGAAGCATTGTATTTGCTTAAATAACGTCTTAAGTGATAATTGAGATGGTACCTGCTGCATAAAACATACTTGTTTATTTGTTATTTGCAAGAAAAACTTTCCTCAAGGCTTCTCCAGAAGTTCCTCATCTAAAGGAAGTGTGCAGTTTAAGTGGGTTTTCATCCCCAGCAGTTTGAAACCTTGACAATCAAAGGATATCCTCAGCAGGTCAAGATTGACATCTCCAGCAGAGCAGGATCATTTCCAGTAAGCGGGTGCGGGTTTATCCCTCAGCAGTGGAACGAGTTCAGAAATTTGTTTTTCCCCATAGAGTTTGAACAACTAGCTCCTTTTCCCCTCAGAGTCTAGGTTATTGACTCATTCCTCGAGTGGAAGTTGTATTTGTTGAGTTTATTGCTCATTTCCCCAAGCAAAGGTTGATATTGGTTCCCTCATTGTCTAATCCCCAGCAGGGTGGATTTGCTCTTAGCGGAACAATTTTACCCGGAAGTTTGCTCAGAAAACTATCCAGGGTTTGTTTTCCCCAATGTTTGTACTAGACGTGTCTAGTCTTTTCCCCGACGAAATTAATCCTTCCTCTTTGGCATTTATTTTGCTAAAGTGTTTCCTTTGCATTTGCATCATACATAACATCCTCCCAAACGCGTAGCATTTCCATTTCGTATGGAGCATTACGCCATATTTAAACATATGCATGTAAAACATAAACCGGGTTGCCACCCCTTTGTTTTCAAGCGTATCTCCAGCAGTTATCAGTATATTTCTCAATCCTGCGTGGTATCCAGACCTCCGGCTAGGTCATTGACAAATGTGTTCATCTTATCGGTCTCCCTAGCGGAGTCTATTTATTCAAGTTCATGTTTCCCCAACGGATTTCTTCACCTAGATGGTGAATCGACGAATCTTCTTCTGAACTTAGGGTTGAGCCGACCTTTGGGTTCGATGCTCGCTTTTTAGCAAAATGAAGTGACGGTGAAGTCAAATGATTTTGAGAATTGACGACGAAGTCAGATTATGAAAAATTGGCGACGAAGTCAGATTATGAAAAAAATTGACGACGAAGTCAGATTATGAAGAGAATTGACGACGAAGTCAGATTATGAAAAAAATTGACGACGAAGTCAGATTATGAAGAGAATTGACGACGAAGTCAGATTATGAAAAACTGACGACGAAGTCAGATTATGAAAAAAATTGACGACGAAGTCAGATCATGAAGAGAGTTGATGGCGAAGTCAGGTTATGTTGAGAGTTGACGGCGAGATCAGATTATGTAAAGAATTGACGGCGAAGTCAGACTATGAGAGGAGTTGACAACGAAGTCAGATTATGGAGGGGTGACAGCGAAGTCAGGTGTCCTACCAATTTGATGTTAAGGACTGACAGCGAAGTCAGGTGTTTTTCCAAATTTTATGTGAGAATTGATGGCGAAGTCAGATCATGTAGAGGGTTGACGGCGACGTCACAATGGTTTGAGAAATAACGGTGAAGTCAGATGATTTTAATTGACGACGAAGTCAAATTATGTTGTAAGTTGATGGCGAAATCAGAGGATATGAAGGACTGATGGCGAGATCAGATGTTCTACCAATCAGATGTTTTTACAGATTATGTTGAATATTGACGGTGAGGTCAGATTTCACAGATTTGATGTTAAGTTCCGACAGTGAAGTTAGATGCTATTAAGAGCTGACGGCAAGGTCAGTTGTTTGTATTTGATCGACGACTGATGGCGAAGTCAAATGTTCTACCTGATATAGGTGCCTGACGGTGATGTCAGAGGTTTCACTCTACGGTTGACAAAGTTTTGGGTTCTTTTGTATTCAATCGCCTTTTACCTCGAATGTTTGAGAGCGTTTGCTTCTCATCCCTTCAGGTCCAAGTCGTTTGAATAGGGGCAGCCTGTCGCTACTCGAAAAACACGCGCAACAACGGGGAAGGCGAAAAGGAAAAGGACAGAAGAGTCGCCACCGAACTTTATTTATCCCATGAGGGGAAAGGGAAATATCGAGAAAACCTTAAGAAAAGAATGGATAAGATGGTCTCGCAACCAAGATCGGGTTCGGAAGCCGGTTATGCGAGGGGAAGGTATTAGCACCCCTCACATCCATCGTACTCGATGGGAACCATTTGTTTGTCGACGTGTGATTATTTGCTTAAATATTATGTTATAAAAGTGTTCCACGGGATAGTAAAAAAAGGGTTTAGAAACGGGGAAAGAAAGGTAGCGGGGGGAAGAAGGGAAAGAACAGACTCGGTAGGACTTCGCGGTCCTAGGCCTACGTATTCTCAATGGATATGAGAAAATTAGAGTCGACGTAGTTCGGGAAACTACAGATATAAGAGATTGTGCTCGGCAAGGATTGTGGCCCTTGTGCCTACGTATCTTTACTTGAAAGAAGTAAAAAATCAGAGCAGCCGTAGTTTGGCCTACGATTTGTTGATGTTTTTATGGATGATGCTATCGTACGCATTCTAGCAGTTAGGTGTATTGCTGCTCGCTCGTTGGAGACTTAGGCATTACCTGTTTGAGGTAGAACGGACGTATCATATCCTTTTCGAAAGATAGGTTTTCGCCATGCGAGGCAAGATGTCACATTTGATTTGTTGAATTATTTTTTAGGGGCGGGATAGGTCCTCGGATAGTAACCCCTACGGGTAGTACCCAATTCTTTATCTCAAAGTTTTTGTTATGAAAGGGTGTGGCGAACATAGCGTCTTCGTATTGAAAGACGAGTATCAAAACACACACACTACAGTGAGCGTCTCGACACTCGGAGAGGAAGAAGTCTACACTTAATCCTCTCTCTTTAGTTTAATACAAGGAGAACTTCATTCTCTTTTTAAAGTGTTTTTGATTTTGAATGGTAAGTGCTTTTACGACAGAGAACCCTACGGTAAATGTCAGCACTCGGGATAGGAGAAGGCCTACGCCTAACCACTCCACGACCATTCAAGTTTTTGTTACGAAAAGAAGTTTAAAAATGCGCTCGGTACGTGACCGAGGTTTTTAGGTGACAAAGGTTGTGGGAGGAATTTGTGGGAAGATAGGTGGCAGATAAAGTCACGTCTTCGTATTGAAAGACGAGTATCGAGACCACCCACACTACAGTGAATATCCCAACACTCGGAGAGGAAGAAGTCTACACTCAATCCTCTCTCTTTAGTTCAATACCAAGAGAATCGATTTATTTATTGTAAGTGTTTTGAAAATACACTTGGTACGGGACCGAGGTTTTTTAGGAGAAAAAGGTGTGGATGAAAACGTCTTCGTATTGAAAGACAAGTATCAAAACCACCCACACTATAGTGAGCATCTCGACACTCGGAAAGGAAGAAGTCTACACTCAATCCCTTCTCTTTAGTTCAATACAAAGAGAACTTTACCCTTTTATTAAATATGGCGAATTGGCTTAACAATCGTTTGAGAAAATTCGCTTGACGTTGGGTCAAGGATTTAATTGTTTAAAAAGGTTTGAGGTGAAGCGAGCAAGGTCGATGGCGGACGCACAAGGCGGCCGACTTACAAGGGTTAAAAATGGCTCGAGAAAATCGAGAGTTTGCTTTTGAAAATGGTTTTTGGAATCAAAAGTCACCAAGGACAATAGCAACATTCCTACTAAAATCATACAACATATGGTATTAGTCGGCTAAAAATAACAAAAATAAATGGAAAACAGTGGGGTAACACGGGTGGCTGTGTTGTATGACACGGCCCGTGTCATAGGGTACCTGCAATGTGAGTTTTTAGGGCATGACAGAGGTGCAACACGGGTGGCCGTGTTGTGTGACACGGCCCGTGTTGTAAAGTCTGGGTGAAAAATGATGTTTTAGGGCAAACAGAAGTGTGACACGGGTGGCCGTGTTGTGTGACACGGCCCGTGTTGTGTGACACGGCCCGTGTCATGTGTTCAGGGCATTTTACGCTTTGAAAAGTCACACAGGGATGCAACATGGCCGGCCGTGTCGTGTGACACGGCCCGTGTTGGGATACCAGAAGAAAAATCCAAACTTTTCTCTTATTTTTTGCTTCTTTTTGTGGTTCTTTCAAAGGGTTTCTTGGTCCCTTAGGACCTTACATGATGCATACAATACAACAACACATAAAAGAGTAAACCAAATGAATGTAAATAACAAAAATATAAAGAGAGAAAGGTTGGAGGAAATGGATACCCAAGAGCTTCCTATCCTTCTTGCAAGTCCTCCTTGGTCTTGGTTGAATGTACCTCACTCCTCTTCCCTCTATGTTGTGAAGGTTTTGTTTCTTCAAAGGTTCCTTGTCTTTCTATGGAACTCCTTTTTTTCGGTTTTCTCTCTTACTATTTTTCTGGTTTTCTTTGCAATGTGTGTTGCTCTCACTATTTTCTGTTTTTCTCTTCTCTCTTACTCTCTCAATCTTGTGTATGTGAATGATAGTGAATGTGTTTGCAGCCCCCTCTCCTCTCTTATCTGTTGCACCCTAAAATTTGCCCAACCTTATTCCTTGGGTTTATGTTTTAATATCATTAGCATTTGCATATAGAGTCATGTACATAGACTAACCATCTGCATAGCAAAGTCATTCAACAGGGGACCAATCATTATTCTCATCTCTAGAAGCCTATCAAGAGGTTATTATCCCAATTCAATCTCATTCAAGTCATCAGGAAAGAATTTGAAAGCAAAGAGTTCAGCAGATCAAGCCTTGAGTCCATCTCCTAGCTGAGGGCATCTGAGGGTCAACAAGAGGGTTGTGAGCTGTGAGTTGAAGGCATGGAGAGTATCTAGACATTATGAGAGACTTATAAAGGCATTTAAAGAAGGAGACAAGTCATTGATGAGAGCACAAGAGCTATAGCTGAAGGTAGTCAACTAGGGTTTCATCTGGGTCAACCCTAGGTCAACCCTAGGTCAATTGACTGACTTAAGGGGCATTCAAGTCTATTGGAGAGATGTGGGGTTCATCATGGGACATATAAAGAAGGACATGGAGATATGCCAAGAAGAATTCAAGAGAAATCAAGGAGAAGAGGAGTTTCTAAATTAGGGTTTCTGTGTAAAATCCCCTAGTTTAGGTCAAATTTCCAAGCAAGATAAGTAAAAATGCTAGCTTCAAATGGCTTCTTGGCCAACTTGAAACTTGTAGAGGATCTCAAGACCTTTAATTTGAGTGGTGGAAGACATCAAGGAGATTTATAGAACTCAAGTTATGGTCCTTGCAAGTTACAGGTCATCTGAGGTATCTGAAATTTTGTCTGTGAAAGTGACTTGACTTCCAAGCTAGTTTTACCCCTCAAGGAGATTTCAAATGAATTCTTGGTCAACATAAGAATTGTTCCTCATTGTCTTAGATTTCTAGAATGGTATAGTATGCCTTCATATAATTTGTGGAACTCAACTTATGGCCTTGGCAAGCAAAGGGTATTTTGGGCATTTGTGAATTACAGGTCATTTTAACCTATGTCCAAAACTCATACAAGGAGGCCTCAAATGGAAAAACTTACAACATCAACTTGCTCCAAATGTGATTTTAAGTCTAGAAAGAAGGTCACAAATTGTTGGAAAAGCTCATAACATGAAGTTGCATGATTGGTCCAAATTTGAACTAAAATGGCTTATAATTTGAATAAAGTCAAAATGAAAAATGGTTTGAGAGATTTATAAGTCCAAATGGAGACTTCCAATATATGATTTTGAATGGAAAAGACATTCTAAGAACAATGGTTCGAACACTTTTTTGAGCTTAGTGGAAAAAATCAAAGTTATTCATGGTTACTTGCATTTGAAGAAACATTTCAAAAATCAACCAATGTGGAATGCAAGGGAATGTGGCAAGATGGTTCTAGAAAGTTCATGTGAGCCCTATATATTCATGAAATCAGAATTGAGTAAGGGTTGGATTCATTTTTCACCAAAATCTCACAAATTCTCTCCATTCTTTCTCATTGCATTTTCACTCCAATTTCCCAAAATCTTCATCAATTCTCATCAACATTGATCATGCTCCATTCAATCATCATCATGGCATAAAATTCAATCAAAGATCTAGTGGTTAGAGCTCAATTTCGTGCACTTTCATCAAGAACACACAAGCTGCAAATTCAGTTGGAACTCAAGATCCAGTGCAAGACTCCTCAAAGTGTTGCATACAGAATCAAGTAGTGCAATTGTAGATCAAGATCCAAGCCTCAAAAGCCTCAGATCCACAAGTTTCATCATCATCCACAAGATTTCACACCAGGTGCATTTTCTCTGCCACAGCTTGATTTAGTTAGTTTAGCATGGTTTTGTTAGTTTAGATATGATGTAGGATGTTAGTAGAGCAATTAGGATGAGTTTGGAGTAGTTTAGTGATGATTGTTGACAGGTTGCTAGAACTGTTAGGACTTAGAACTTGCAGTAGAGTGCATGATAATCTTAGGTTGTTAGCGCAGAATGATCACCATTAGTCATGGAAGAGATTAGTCTAGGTTTGATTGAGAATTATGTTGGTAAGTTGCAGAGTATTTCCATGGTGACCAGAAATTGTTGCGCTCGGGTTGAGTGGTTTGTTAAGTTTCAAAGCAAACTCTGACCATAGGTGTATAGAGGGAGAGATTTAGAGTGTTTTTCATGTTTATATCGTGGCGTTTCATGGACTGTAGAGTGAGAACCGAGAGCTTGAAGTTGGTTCGTGCATGGCTGCCATGGAGGGAAACCCTAGCTCTCATATGATCCAATGAGGAAGACGAAATCTTGAACGTCCATTGTGTGTTAGACCTTTGACTCAGAAGCCAATCCTGTGGCTCTCGTTTAAAGCTGGATTTGGAGGGAAGAGTGGTGCCCTAACGCACCGTTTCATTAATTGAAACGGGCGGGCCTAAGTGTGCTTTGCTAATCCCACCACCCCAATGCTAAGCCCATTCAATTTGAACGTGATTTCATTCCTATTCTCACCCCCTGCGTGTTTTTTTATTTTCATTAACTCTGAATGGTTCTGGGCCTAATTCAAGCTTTCTATTCGCACCTCCGTCTGCCTGGCCCATCCAAATATGAACTGAGCGTGTTTTCTATTAGTACCCCCCCCCCCCCATCATTTTAATTGATTTAATTGTTTTTAATTCACTTTAATTTTTACCAACTTTAAAAAAATCATAATAAATAGATAAAAAGTCATTTTTAATCCATTCTTTTTACATCATTTTCATTAGAATGTGTAGAAAATTGTCATTAAATAAAATTGCATTTTTATTTTCATTTGATATTTTTTTCCATATTTTCTAAATAAATGACATTTTAAATAGTTTCATTTCATGCATGATTTTAGTAATTTTTGTTCTATTAAATGCTTTCATATTTTTTGTTCATTCTTTTTAGGTTACTTAGATGAGATATTGAACTTGTAGAAACAATTTAGTTCCCATTTTTAGGAATTAATTTTAGGTGCTTAATGTAGGCTTGAACAACATGAACAAATTAGGGTTTTTCAGGTGATGATTTAAGAAGTTTGATTCTTTCCCTTAGGACTTAGGGTTTGACTAGTTTAGTTATGGGACTATAGGGGTTATGGGTAGCTATTAAATCCCTTAGAAAAAGTCAGGATTCCCCTACTGCTATTAATACTCTGTGTATATCTGATTGACTGGTGTGGTGTGCCCTCTGGGGATTATTGCTTGCTTGCTTGGGTATTGGGATTGTCTGGGGACTTAGGAGAGCTGAAGACTTGAGGAGATGAAGACCATTGGATATTCAGAGATTGAGGATCAACTGCCAGAGTTGGAGAGGAGGTTATTGCTAGCAGCTGCTGAGGAGATTAGGGTTTAGGAGCTAGGCAGAGCTCTAGATTAGAAAGCTTGTTTCTCAAACATGGAATGCCTTGTCTGCATCCATCCTTTCTCTATGATTCAAAGTCTCTTTCAAATATCCACCTCCTTCCTTTGGAAGGATCAGTGAATATATTTGAAAGATAGAACTTTTGAGAGGAAACTTTCTGTTTAATGTTAACAGTTGATGAACCACCATTGGTAGGTAATTAACTGTCTAGCATTCACTCACTTCACTCCTATGACTGATTCCTCATCCTGGAGCCTGAGACTTGAAGAAAAGCCATTGCTTATAGAAGACAGATGATCAAAGCCCTTGCCTGAAGGTCATGAAGACGGAGATTGATGCTTGTTGAAGCCTGTAGCTGATTGGAGATGACTGGAAGCCAGATGTTGATTCAGAGCTGCTGATGCTGTTTATTTTTGCTGTAATTTCATTTGCTGATGTATTGATTGGTTTTCTGGACTGTATTGTTTGCTGGTTACCCTGTTGGGTTGAAAGTGAAGCCTGTTCACTTTCGCCTATTGTTTTCTAGGTTCGAGGTTGAGTGGGACTCCCTTGCCTCGCTTGTACTGTTGCATCCATGCATTTTACTGCTTTACTGTATATATTTGATATTGTTTCTGTTGCTGCCTATCCCTTAGGATCTCTGTTTCTCTCTGCGCAGGAGAGGAGCATGATAGACACTAGGTCTTAACCCATGCATGATAACATTAGGTTAGTTTGATTCCCTTCGCAACCGTAGGTTAGAGTTCTGTCTCTTTCTTTCTCAAAACAAACAGAAAAACACATAAAGATTTCAAACACAATAAAAGACACTTCTTCCGTAAAAGAATGTGAACTCATCAAGACGTCATTTTTGTCCGCCGGGACTGTTAATCAGAAAACCTTTTTCAGAAGGAATAAAATCAACCAAGAACAAGCTTGTGTCGTACGTGGCCCGAACTACGTTTGCTCTGATCTTCCATGCAGTGTGGAAGTACGTAGGCATAGGATGCGATATCCTAGCGAGCAACCTTCCCCTCCTTTCCCGTAGGTAGGCGAACTACGTTGACTCTGATTTCTCGTTCCAGACGGGAAT